>VXAA01001079.1:619517-637659 GCA_013399115.1 Anseranas semipalmata
GAAAAAAAAAAAAAAAAAGGAAGAAAGAAATCGTAGGATGAGAAAGAAAAGAGAAAAACTTTGAACTTGGCTTCAGAGCAAGCTGTGAAAGAAGCCACCTCTTGATACAGCTGTACTGAAGCTCATTACATCTAGCTAAAAAAAAATAAAATTAATTGTGGCAAATTATTTGGGAGTTCACTAGCACATCACCACAATACTGACAGCACGCATGTAATCTTGCATCCTAGCAATGCATGTTATTGTGTCAATACTCCTGTTTCAGAAGATGCTAGTGGGGCAGCTGATGAAAAGTTTCTGGTCTTGTGGGTTCAGGTTTATTTTAATCTGCAGGGCAAGCCATCCGCTAAAAGATATGCTGTCAGAAAACTATTTTTCCAACCTGCTCTCATCCAGCATAGCAGTTATGGTTTGTGACTAAACCATCCAGCTGATTCATGTTCGACAGCCAGCTGTTTATCACAATTTTGAGGACATGAAGGACTCCAGAAAAAAAAAAGATCACAAAAGATGCCTTTTACAGAACCTGCTTAGCACTCTTTGTTAATAATTTGCTCATGCCAAAAAAAAAAAATATTTAATGCAGAAGTTTCATCAGCATGCATGTCGGAAGACATTCTTCCCATCAAATTTAGAACACATTACTCTATACTTCCGATATGGTTGGAAATAGAGAAATGGGCACTCTGAAGTCTTAATTCACATCCACCTTAGAGAACAGGCTTTGCAAGTGCCTCCAGCTACAAAAAGTATGAAGTGACTACCTCAAATGTTGAAGTTAGTATTAGGTTGGAAAAATTCCAAAGTCTGTAAATGAATTTTATTTTATTGTTTTATTTTTATTTATTTTAAATTTCAGAACCTTGAGGGTGGAAGCTCACATACCACTTAGCAAGGGGGTGCTTCCCCATGCTGCCCCAAGGCTGATTCTGGGGAGATGTGACTGGCAGTAGGTCCTCAGAGAAGGCAACATGTGTCAGAGCCTGCCTGAACGTAAACCTTAGGAAAGAGGGTATGCACCAGAGGAGGCAGGCATGTGCCATGACAGGAGACTGAGTACCAAACAGTTGGCTGGGAAGCTGTGAAGGACAGAGGTGGGCCAGGAGACCCCTAGGCCGTTGACTATTGCCCTTAAGTTCTCTTTTGCTTCTGTCATACTGGCACATCCCTTGTTTCCCACCTCAACGCTCGTTTCCAAGAGGCACCCATCATCTTGGAGAAGATCAAAGGTCATAGCACCTGTCTGGCCTAAGCCAAAACAAGTCCATTTTTGCAGCCAGGTGCATGGGATATGGAGAAATTGGAGACGGGTCAGCTAAATCGCATTTTTGACCCACTCACAAGCAAACAGTGCAGGTTCAGCTGCAGCCAGCACTGTATGCTGCAAAGATTTCTGGAGCGGGCTGAAAATAACTTCCCAACACAAATGATTAGTAAGGCAACCCCAGAAGCACTCAGCTTTACCAACAAGCTAGCAAAGCTGACTCATGGACAAAGAACCGGTTGGGGAAGGTAGAGGTTGATGGCAGCCTGATACCATCCTGAGATGAAGGGAACATGAGTAAGCAAAGGGAGCAAGACTATTAGCAGAATTTCAGTCCTGGACTGCAGGAAAGCAGCTTTCGGCTTGCTTAAGGATCTGCTTTGCCAGGTTCCCATGGGAGACTGCCCTGAATGTCCAAGGGGCCCAGGAGAACAAGCTGATCTCCAAGAACAGCCTCCTCAAAGCACAAGAATGGCATGCAGAAAGTCACAGGGGAATGGCAGAAAGCCAGGGTGAATGGACAGGGAATTCCTGCCTCAGCTCAAACGCTGAAATGCAAAGACGGTCGAAGCAGAAAAGAGATTATGCAGAAGCAATATGGAGAGACTGCCCAAGCAGAAGACCTGAAGCTAGCAAAGCATGCCAGTAACAACAAGGAAGGCTTCTATAGCTAAGCAAGAGCAAAAGAATGGCTAATGTTAGCCTGATAAGTGCTCAGTTGTACATAGGACATAGCAGCTGAGGACACAAAAGATCAATGATTTCTTTGCCTCTTTTTTTCCTAGTAAGGTTTGCTCTCATGTCTCCCATGTCTTTGAGCACAGTGTCAGCATCTTGGGGACAGAAGCATTACTCACACCAAAGGAAGGTGAAGTTAAGATCGCACAAGCTAACTGGACCAAGTCCATGTGACCAGATGGGATGCACTGGAAGGTGCTAAGTGAGCGGGCCAGTATCACTGTGAGGCTGCTCTCTCATCCTCAAAAAAAAAAAAGTCACTGTGATCAGAGGAGAATCCCAATGACTGCAGAAACAAACGTGACATTGTGCTACCTTTTGATTTCCTCGTATTGTTGCACATGCTAGGTTCTTCAAATATATAGCTAAAATTTCACAATATTGGACAATCTTATGGCCCTTTAGAATATCGAATTATTTTCATTATAAAAGTTGACATCTCATTTGTACTCCCCAAAGCAATCTGCCTAAGCTATAGCTGAAGACTGTTGAAAAGTTAACTGAGAAGGATCCACTGCAACAGCTTAAAATTAATCAAAAACACTTCTTTGCCTCCACTGAAGTATCAGTTTTACAAAAGCCCCCATGAGCTGAAATAATAGTCTGTCACTCTGCTACACTAATAGCTTCAAAAACTTCTTCAAGACAGGTGCCAACACCATTTTGTCAGAAACCCCCTCCTGAACTGTGCAGAAGTATTCAGTATTCTGGGGAACTTGCCAGCATGACAGTATTTACTGTATGACTAACATGCATTAATGAAGCACAAATGGACAACTATTTACTTGTGCTAATAACTAAAGCGCTTTATTAGAGCTTAGGCCTCTAGCATGAAGGATTGCCAGGTTCCCCCTACTTGCCAAAATTATGTCAAAAAATGGAGCCAATGTGTAAGGCATCAAGAGCTACAGCCAGTGTGTAGTAGAGTCTTAAGTCATTGTTTAACATTCAGTTTGCAAAGGACAAGCATGCTCCAAAACCACTGGCTGTTTCCGAGGGCTTGTCTTTTCATTGTAGAGGCTAGAATTTCAAACATGTGCACTGGTCTTACCAGTAGTACACAAGCCAAAGCTATCTTAAAATAGCAGTAACGCTTGAGAGCTTTGCTGAACGTTTGTGTTCTACATTTGATTGCTTGGTGTTCTTTCAAGAGAAGAAAGAGAACATTGTATCGTAAGGTCTCAGATTAAAATATCAATACTATCTAGCTTGAAAGGCCAATAATACCAATACTCCGGCCCTTTCTACATGAAAGGCTCCCGAAAGCTGATCAATTTGGTAAAATTCCATCTTGAAAAAGTAAAGCCAATTCTTCAAGAACATGAATAAAGTCCTAGTTCCATTCCCTGCTCTCCATTCCAGGAACACACCTCCAATGCTAGAAACGAAAGACACGTGCCAAATAGCAGAGTTCTGCGGGAACAAGTTCACTTTAAAGAGTATTTCAGACTGCATTATATTAGAATCTGAAAAAAAAATAAATCAGAAAGGATCCAAAGCAAGCAGGTTAAGAGAGGTTCAGCCGTAGTTAGTGCTTGGTTACACACGATAAATTAACCCTTAACTTCACAAAGTGGCACACCCACTACTGAAGCCAGGGTGAGTTTAGGCTTTCCCTTCTTGTTTGAATCAGCAGCTTAAGTCGAGGACTCAGCTGCAGCACTACAACTAGACTGTCTGCAAGCACAGAATCAAAATGATCTCTGCCATACGACATCACATCAACAATAACATTTGGAAACTTCACTCACAGTTTCATTTTAGAAATAGAAAAATTCTGCTCTCAAAGTTGATCACACAAACAACTTCATGCAGGATTAGGGGTTTGTTTGCTTCTTCTTTTTAAGCTTGGAAAACATCATGGCATAAGTGCTTATGAAATAATATCCTTCCGTTGATCAAAGTCTCCCTTTAGACTGTGTAAGGCAAGAAAAATCTATTGGGCATAACTTTTAGTGAGGTCTAGATATATTTCTTAGAAATACTTAAGTATAACACAACATTATATCTGTTCTTTACCAAGGACAAAAAAGGCCTGTCAGAGCCAACTGGCATGGACAGCAACACGAAGAATTATCTGAGCCACAGCATTTTCTTGAAAAGTGACAGCTCCAAATGCACAGCAATCTGATATTCCTCTTAAAAAATTTAAAAAAAAAAAAAAAAAAACTTTTCCAGCAGTTATTATTTCCTCATAAGTAGAGTACAGAACATCTGTAGAAGGAAGGTTCATTAAAAACAACCCTCCCCAACTATCACTAAAATAATTCCAGTTGACTATCAAAGCCAATTTTAAATACTTCCGTTCTCCTACACTTGCACAGATTTTTGAAGTATGAAGCCATTTTAGGATTAGTACATCAACTTCTCTCTTTCATGATGAGAGAGTTGCTACTAACATGAAACACTTGTACTAGTAGCTATCCAAAATAACTAGTTGGTAAACAACTTGTTAAATATTTACTCTTTGGGAAAAGATACCATTCATAAGAGACAAACATACAGGATTTAGTTTGGTACAATAGCCAGCTAAACTGATGGTTAACATTATTTCAGAGTTGTCTCATGAAGTTTTGTGAGAAAACACCAGAAAATGGTCTGTTTTTACCAACATGGGTGTTTAGAGAATCCTGAAGTGGCATTTTAAAAGTTGCACACGTCAGAACTTAGAGAGATCCGCTGCTTTTGATTTTCACAGAATGGTTGAGGTTGGAAGGGGCTTCTGGAGGTCACCTTGTTCCAAACCCCTGCTCAAGCAGGGACACCTGCAGCAGGTTGCCCAGGACCATGTCCAGGCAGCTTTTATATAGCACCAAGGTGGGATGCCCCACAACCTCTCTGGACAACCTCTGTTAGTGCTCAGTTGCCCACACAGCACAGAATTGCTTCCTGAGGTTCAGAGGGAACCTCCTGTGTTTCCATTTCTGCCCATTGCCTCTCATCCTGTCACTGGGCATCATGGAAAGAGCCTGGCCCTGTCCTCTTTGCAGCCTCCCTTTGGGTATTTATATACATTGACAAGATCCCCCCTAAGCCTTCTCCAGGCTGAACAGTCCCAGCTCTCTCAGCCTTTCGTCACAGGAGAGATGCTCCAGTCCCTTCATCATTTGCATGGCCCCTCCTTCGACTCTCTCCAGTATATCCATCTTTTTCTTGTACTGGGGGGGACCAGAACTGGACACAGCACTCCAGGTGTGGCCTCACCTGTGCTGAGTGCTCAGTAGAGGGGAAGGATCCCCTCCCTTGACCTGCTGGCAATACTTCGCCTAATACAGCCCAGCATACCATCAGCCTGCTTAGCAGCAAGGGCACACTGCTGGCTCATGTTCAACTTGGTGCCCACCAGGACCCCCAGGCCGTTTTCTGCCAAGCTGCTTTCCTGCTGGGTGGCCCCCAGCGTGTCCTGGTATCTGGGGTTGTTCCTCCCCAGGTGTAGGATTTTGCCCTTCTCCTTGCTGAACTTCATGAGGTTCCTGTCAGCCCATTTTTCCAGCCTGTCCAGGTCTCTCTGAATGGCAGTATGACTGTTTGGTGAGTCAGCCACTCCTCACAGTTTTGTGTCAGAAACTTGCTTAGGATATACTTTGCCCCACAATCNCGGGCCCCAGCGTGTCCTGGTATCTGGGGTTGTTCCTCCCCAGGTGTAGGATTTTGCCCTTCTCCTTGCTGAACTTCATGAGGTTCCTGTCAGCCCATTTTTCCAGCCTGTCCAGGTCTCTCTGAATGGCAGTATGACTGTTTGGTGAGTCAGCCACTCCTCACAGTTTTGTGTCAGAAACTTGCTTAGGATATACTTTGCCCCACAATCCAGATCATTAGTGAAGACATCAAACAGGATTCGACCTAGTATTGGCCCCTGGGGTACTCCACTTGTTACTGTCCTACAACTAGACTTCATGCCACTGACCACTACCCCTCTGGAACCAACCATTCAGACAGCTTTCATTCCACCGCATTGTGTGCTCATCCAGTTCATACACCAACAAATTCTTTAAGAGTATCTTCCAGGACAGAGTGTTGAAAGCCTTACTAAAGTCTAGGTAAACAATATTCACTGCTCTCCCCTCAACTACCAGCCCAGTCATTCTATCGTATAAATTTATCAAGTTGATTAACTGTGACTTCCCCTTGGTGAATCCATGCTGACAACTCATGATTATTTTCATGTCATTCATGTGCCTGGAAATTTTCTTACCAAGCAGTCTTGCAAAGAACCTGAATAAATTCCGTTAGGTTTTCTCTATAAGTTATTTAACCAACTTTTAACTGCAGTTAGGAGTTACTAAAAATAAAGAAAACACACAGGTGAATTGAATGCATTTGAACGAAAAAAAAAACACTTGGCATAAAGCAGGCACATTTTTCAACTCTGTCATCAGTTGTGAATGTGCATCACACCTGCCTTACTTCACCAGAAGCCTGATCAATAGACTCCTGAGAAAAGCAGTAAACTCTGCAGATTTAAACATGTATGAACAGTAGAGGTAAATCTAGGGATAAATCTAAGGGACTGCTCATATAAAATGATACAACAAGATTAAAAAGATAGATTAGTCTACTGTTCAAGCATAAAACCTTTAACAGGAAGACGCAAAATTAAGCTTCTTTACTTGTAATTTCCTCACTTGATTTGCAACACCTAGATTGTTTCCTCACTGCTGTTAGTAGCAATGTAAGTAGTAAATGGGATGCTTGACCATTATAATGCTTTGAGTCTTTTTGTGGGATGAAAATCAAAAAGAAATATGGATCTAGCCAGCTGAAATTCCTTGTTCACATTCACCTTCAAAAAAAAAAGTCTCCACGTTTTGCCAACCAAGTTCTATGTAAATTAGAATACAAAAGCAGAAGTGCAAACAGTTAAGTACAAATTTTTCAATTGAAATTGTATAAAGAAATTGTAAAAACAAGTAAATTGATGGGTATTTACGAAGGAAAACTAACCAATTGTATAAAAGCTTCATATGAGATACAAATCTCTTTTGACTTTCTATTGCTTCATATACAATATTCTGATTACATATGATAATGTGGGCAAGTGGTATCTTTAAATGGTACGTACCACACCCGAATTTCCATGTCAGTGAAAACAACTCCTTTTGGGACAATTCTTCTAACAGATCTCTTTCCACAAAAAAAATAGACCAAGGCTAGAAATCCAGCTCCAGTTGTCCTTCTGCAAAAACGACTAAGTAGTTTCAACTCTATCTGCAAAAGACATTTGCAATCTGCACTTGGAGAGACAGATTTCATAACTTCATATTGGAGGCAACACGTCTTGTTAAAACATTCACTAATGTTCTCACTACTTTGTACTTTACGTCTGCTGCAGTCCGTCAACCCTATACACCACATACAACATGTAAACTGTTAAAAACAAGAGCATCATCAACAAAATATCTGTTGACTGACACCATATTTCAGAAATCTGATGACTTTCTGCATCGGCAGGAGCAACATTTCAGCTTCATTTCTTCATACAATATGTAGAAGAATGACGCAATTCTTCTGTTTTTTTTTTTTCCACTCAGCTATGCCCAAGTACTTTGAAAGCCTGTTTGTTCACTCTAGTCATTCCATATTGCCCTATTGGCATGAAAAACCCAAATTCCAGGCCAAACTCTATACAACCAGCATTCTTATACATTTAAGCCTAAAGAGAGTAAGTTAAGCCACTGTTTATTTTGAACCTTAAAAATTGTAAGAAAAAAAAAAAAAAAAAAAGTATCTCCATAGTCTCAATAGGCACTTGTCACTAAGTGAACGAAGGTTTTTCCAAACAGTGGCAGGCAGACTATGAGGGCAAAAACATATGTCTTGACAGCCCTTCCCACATAGGTTTTCACGCTTTGTGGACAAATTCTGCAACTGGTTTTTCACGCTTTGTTACAAAGGACTGAAGGAATTTTATTCACACAAACATGGTAAATAGCACGCGTACCTACACCGATACTGAATATCAGACTATTCTACCCCAAAGTGGCAGAGATGAGACTGAGTCACATAGGAATGAGGTTTCTGGCAACTACCAAGGTAACTCTGAAGTATAGATATAAGCATCTTCATTTTTTTCTGCTAAAACAGAAACCTTCTCCAAACACCTAATCAAAACAAACAACCCCTAAACAAGTAAAAAGTGCCTTTTAATTTAGTGTATGGTTTTATGGAAAACAAGGATCAAAATTGCCATTTTAAAACCGGAGAACTTGTACCTAGTTTTTCCTCCAGCTCAAGGCAAAAAAGTGACTATTTCTGTTGCATTAACAGCAATACACTTTCTTCACATCCAAAAATCTAACAGCATTAAGGAGGAGGCTTTTATTACACTACTTAGACTCTGATTGATTAATTCTATTAAGTACTTATTTCCTTGATCTTGAAGGGCACAAAGCTTCTCAAGTATGATGTGCAATATTCTGCTGTCTTATTTGGTCAACAGGACTATCAGCAATCCTGAAATCCATAAGGCTGTACATTTGGGGAAAAAGAAATTTCCATTTTCTCCCTATTTTGTGACCAAGTGCTTGTAGTGCATTTTATGCAAAGCTAGATGATGAGTATGATCTGAACAAGTCTTTTCTCTAGTAGGAATTCAGCTCTGAAAACAAACTCTTAACTATTCATACAGACATTCCAGCATCTTGGTTATGAGAAAATAAACAGAAGGGAGAATAGAAGATGAACAGAACATCTCATTCCTGCATGCCCAGAATTTTGTCTTTAGAAACCAAGAAAAAATACCACTTTGTTATTTATGTCACTGCAACTTGTACAATTCATGCATCAAAGGGTTAAAGAACTAAATCTTCCCTAAGAGTTCAAGTCACTGCACATAAATACTGTTGTGACTACAGATTGCAAAAGAACGGAAACACAGTAAATCATCCCATTTTTTCTGAGAAATTCTGGGACTATGTTCTGAATTTCCAGGAACAGAAGACAAACACTGCCAATTCTCACTGCCGGATTTTTATTGAAGAGTTAGAGAATTTGGAAAGGGCTCCTGAAAGCCACTAAAAGGTAGTATTGATTTTTTCCACAAAGCTAGAGATTGTTTCTAGGAGAATGCACACAGTGTGACTGGTTTATGTGCTAACTCCCGAGAAAACTAAAAAAAAAAGAAGCTCTTAAACAAGAACCAAAAGCTTCTAAAAGCAACAAACATTGCAAATGAAGAGCCCAATACAAAAGTCAGAGATGCATACCCTTCCTGTCTCCCCAAAAATAGAAGGACAAAGGGTAAGGGTAGCTTGGCAACAGGCCATCCTAAAGGATATTCTGTAGTGCATATTCACTTAGCCAGGCTCTCATTTCTCTTGCTGTCTGTTTTGAATGTAATCCCAAACTCAAATGTGTCAATTTATTCTGAACACTGAAGTTAGAGCATTAAGATCGTAACCTTAGGGACTTTGGAGGAGTGTTCTGCATAGCCTTCCATTCATATTAAGTCAGAAAATGTACTGAAAAAAAAAATAGAATACTTCTTCACACTCTAATCTAGAGCATATTTAGTTTAACCTTCTTTCAGCCCTTTACCAACACAATACTGGCACTGTAGCCAAATTTGAAAGACAAGTTGATGAAAGCTTCTAAGTCAGATTTAGTAGGGGTGGAAAAACAGATGTTCAGTTGTTTTTTTTTTAATGTGAACTTAACTTCTGACAGAAAGCACAGTAGTTGTGAATGGGCTTCCAAAGCTCGTCTTTAAACCTGTTACAAGCACTTAGGACAGTTAACGCATATTAAGCTATGACCGAAAATATTAATTAATAGGAAGTCACTTTCCCACCATCTTAAGTCAGCCATGTTGCTTTGAGACTTCCAGTCTGTAGACTGCCCTAGACGAAAGCAGATTATCTATAGGTTTTGGAAAAGCACGGGAAGTTCACATTCTTACTGCTGAACCAAACTGCAACAAGCCTGTGATGTACCTCATGGCTGCTGAATAGGGGCACTTGAAGACGCTATTTTCATGAGAAAGTTTAACATCCATTAAGGAGTTTGCAGCTCAAAAATGACTGCCTACATTGTAAGAGAATCTCTCCTTCAACCTAGCATCATGACTCAGATGATGCTCTAGATGAATTGGAAGCATAATTTCACAGCGCATCAAGATTATGAAGTCCAAGCGCATCTATTCATGTATTCTCTTAAAATCATAGATACATGCACAATAACAGATTCTCAGAACACCCAATTTCTTGAATTCCATTCTATTTTTATAACAGCTTTTGCAGTTAAAGTTATAAAGGAACTGTTATGTTTCTCCTGCTATCAGGAAGTCTTCAGGTACATTCAACTGACAATTCAGCCTATACTAACATTAGTATAATTAGTAACTAATAGTAATTAGTTAACTAATTTGAAGCTTCCTGTTGGGGGAAAAATGTATATGTTGGCATACTATGAAAGGGATGGGTATCCTGCAGAAGACTTTTTTTTTTCAGATGTGTAGCATAACCGTAGTAATTACTATTAGTAATGTTTCTTTGGGACAAAGAGAAAAAAGGTTTCTATGTCATAGGGTACTCTGTTTAATCATTTGTGTATCTGCTGGGCCCAAAATCATAACTGAATCCTTAGGGTTGTAAGCACTGTATGAAAACAAGAGGAAAAAAAAGGGCAAAAAACAGGTCATGCCTGAAATAACAGATTTGTAGTTCCATAAGAAATACAAAGTATGCATTATGCCAACCACAACTGCCTGGAAAAAAAAAAAAGGAAAAACAAAAAACAAACAAACAAAAACACACGAGAACTTACATGTGCATTTTTGCCTAGCACCTTTGAGTTTTGTTTTTTTTTTTTTTAAATATTCTCTGTAATATGCCATATTGGCTGCTTAGATACAGCATAATGACTAGACAAACATAGGATCTAACCAAGTGTAAAAATCTCTGCCTTTGTCCTTCAAATATAGCATTCAGCAAACTGATCCTTTTTGGTGTAAGGCATTTTACTGGGGCTGTAACTTGCCATTTTTTTTTATTTGGGGGAGGGGTGTGGAAGCACATAATTGCTTTCTCCCAAATATGAAACAGCTATTTTGAGGACAGACATCATATCTTAACCAGTGACCCAATTATTATGTATTAGTGACCCCATTTTTTTCAGCAGCAGGTCTAGAACACAGGATGGTAACAGAGGCTCCTCTACCAAATCTTAGCAAAACCCAGAGAATTGCCAGACAGTTATTAGCAGTTTGATGAAAAGTTTGAATGCACAATCAATCACCGGCACATAGCAATATGATGCTACAAGCTGACATGAACATGCAGTTTCATAACTTACTATCCGATAAGGAAGATGTAAGAAGGAGTCTGGGCAGCCAGCTAAAGCCATTTGTTCCTTCAAATTTTCTTCAAATCACATCTACTGCTTCACAGGACCTGCAGAGTACAAACAAACTGTCAGAAACCATACTGAAGACATTACATCAACTTATTATTGAAAACAGTTGGAGGGGGAAGACCAAGAAGAGCAAGACGAGGTGACAAGGATTTGCATCAACTTGGAGCAGCAAATCTGCAAGCTTGCTGTCTGTAGCCTAGAAAACACATTCAACTTAATATTTCATTCAAAAGCCCAACACGACTATTCTAGGCTGGATGGCTCCTCCTCTATTTCCACAATTCAGGCAACAGAGAAAGCTACTCATCACACAGACCCAAGTCACTCAAAGACTGGCACTTGCCAACCAAGGCTACGCTCTCAGCTGTAGAAAGAAAATGTTGAGATCTCAGAGTTAAGGTGATAACCACTCACGCAGCGTTAGCCTTCAATACCTAGTTATACAAATTCTCCCCTTCACCCTCTCCAACTTGTCTTTTCTCCCATGGCTTTATTTTCACGTTGTACATCACTCAGGGTTTTCCATGCAAATCTGCACTCAAGTCTTGCATTTCCTCCTCTGAGTGATTATTAGCAGCAACTTTGCAAGGTGAGAAGTGTTTCTTAAGCACCACTTCTGCTATCAGATGCAGTCTGAATTCTACTGCAAACATATTTAAGACACACATGGCTAAAGAAATAAAAAATGAAGAAATAAAAGTGACTATTAAAATAAGGCCACCGCTTGTCAAGAAAGGAAGCAAAGCTAAACAAAAGCATATATGTAAAGTAATATTTGCTACTCCCAGCATTTTTCCCAACCAGTTGCATTCAGCTGGAGAAACCCCTGCAGTGTAAGACAAGTGACTTCACCTCTTAGCAGATGAAAAAAGGGTGGGTAGGGACAGGAGAGAAGACTGCAAAGCAGATGCAGAACTTTTACTTCTACCACAAGCAAGCTCTTGTCTTGTTCATTGTTATAATTATCAATTATGTATTCAGAACAACAGACTAAGTTTACTGCTCTCCAGTAGGCATGAACTGTTACCAAACCAAAGCTCTCAGGAAGATTTATGTTACAGTGAAGTCACAAACAAAGGTAAAAAGAAATCTTGGGAAAACTGCTCCAAGAGGAGTTGCAGCATATGGCCCAAGGAAACCATGCCCTCACCTAGAGTAAAGCTTCCTATCTAGTTCCAGGATACATTTGGCTGAGATATGGTAGCCTCCCTGCCTACCAGACAGGCAGACAAATTTCTGGGAGCTTTTTTCCAGGAAGAAGTTACTGTGCTTTTGCAGTTTTCCTGAGGCAGTAACTTTCTGGGGTCTATTCATATAGCCAATTGCCTTGGGAGGAAACAATTTTTGGCAACAGCTAATTTGAAAATCAATTTAATCCAATATGCATAAATCAAGTTGTTTATTCTAGATACTTTGTGCATAAGCATTTACTTAAGTTTAAGACTAAAATCTCACAGGATTCACATTTGGGAATGAAAAAGATCACCTCAAACATGTAACTCTCTAGGCATGAGGCCCAACTTGTATTCTAGCGAGGACCTTTCATCATGCAAGTCTATAAACAAACAGTGGTCTACAGCCATCTAGCTCCCACTCTACACCTAAAGTTTGCAGCCAGTTCTTAAATACAAACTAAAGATTTCATTTTCAGGGCAAGATTTGCCTCATTCTCCCAGTAGGTTCTGGGAAAATTAAGCAGAGATGCAAAGAAACCCTTTTTATCTTGGCTGATGAAAAAAAATCCTTTTGCTTAGGGGATTACAGTTTTCTGTAAATACATCTAAAGTGAAATTAGGCAAACCACTGGATTAGGTGTTCTGAAGTTGGTACAGTGCAACAAGAACAGAGAACTGTATTATTAGCCTGTAAACCCACAAAGATTAAAGAAAGTCTACCTAAAGGGTTATGGGAAAAGATTTCAGCCTTGCATTGCAACGATTTTAAGTTTATTGATTACTTCAGTATTTAGAGAGCAGGAAAAGGCAGGACTGCTGCAAATTTAACCGTAGGTTATTAAGAACAGAATATTGAAATGCTGGTCTTTATCTTGGTGTTTCAGCAAAAACCACTGCTTCACTTACAGCAAGAAAGATTAAATATGTTCCTAAACAATACCAGACCAATTTGTCTACTCTAGGGCGTGCTGCAGTTTATGCTACAGCCCCATTACAGCAGTGGAAGATCATCAATTACCTCAAACAATGGTTCGAGTCAAGACTGCATAATTTATCAAGACCTATTTGCTTCACTGCTACATTCTTCAGTATTCACTTGTTAACACCGCAGAAACAGAGGAAAGCAATAATCTTTAGATGATATCATTCCTAGTCAGTCATACATTAACACTGATTTAAGATCGCATCTCTTTTGTCTGTCTAAAAGCAGTTTATCAAAGTATTCCTGCCCTAATAATACAACAAGCCTTTGCTCACCTTTGAGATCTAAGGCCCTATTGTACCACAATTTCAATGAGTAATATATTTTATAGAGACAGAACTCTATACCAATTTATATGTCCAGCTGATAAAAACAAGGATTAAAAAAAAAAGTAACCTTTTTCTTTCCTATTGTCTTTAAACATGATTTTTAGCTTGTATACAGACTTGCGTATTCTTTTTTAATATGCAAATTAAATAGGGCAGATAGAAAAAATATATTCAAGTGCCAATTTACTGCCCTTTAGATGCATTAGATGGGGGAGTGAAATTACAAAGGCTTGTAAAGAGAAAATAAGCTATGCAGTCAATTACTGTTACAAAACTCAGCACATTCACCAGTTAGAACAACAGTCATGCAATATCAACCTGGACAGTTTGGGCACATTCAAAACCAAGCGACTTCACGTTCTTTCACTGGCTTAAGAGGTCTCCCTTGGACAGAGTCCCTCAACAAAGAATAGCAATGATAAACCCAATTTCAAAGGTCATAAGAAGATTCATTTTTGGTAATGATATTCTCTAGTCTAAAGAGTAGTCTGTTGTGAGGCACAGTTTTGAGGTCTCAGTCTCTCAAAAGTGTTAAACCTACTCACATAATCTAAACAAAGATTGATATTCATCTAGCAAGGAAAACATGGCAAGTATGCATCCTGGAGATTAATGATGGTCTGAATGAGTTGTTTCTACTCACGTTCAAATTACCCAACTAACCAGTAGATTAAGTTATCTATTAACTAGAAATTAAGCCTGTCTCCAGGTATGCTTTTTGATTTATCACTTGCTCCTTGCATATTCTCAGCAGAGGAAATGGTATCTCACGTCGCACTCTGGAAGCGTACACAGCCTACGCACCTACAGCTACTGCAATAGGAAGATGGCAGTGGTATGGTCACTCTGCCAATTCAGGAAGTTTTCCAGGTTCTACATGTGCCATCTGTCAAAGTCTTTAAATTCAAGAGAAAAATAATTAAAAAAAAACAAACCCACAAACAATCACTTGCAGATTAGTTAGGAACAGGAGAAGGGGAAGAAAAAAAAAAAAGATTTTAACCTGGCAGAGTTGCAAGACAAGCTCCAGAGCTCTTGAAAACTGGGAGTTAGGTTCTTTTATGAAAGGTAGCTTAACAAATTTGTTGGATACTATTCCCTTCCAAATGCTGGGTATTTTAGTATTTTTCTTTTGTAATGTTCTGCTTTCCTTAACTGAACTACTGTGGAAGAGGGAGGGAATAAAAAGCTTCAGTACTGCCTTAAATTTTTACCTAGCTGAAGACCTTTCTGCCTTTCTATTAAACCTCAGGCTTAATATAAAGGTTAAAAATCTTTCCCTCTGTTACATATCTTTTAGTCTCTCAGACATTGTGTCATCACTTCACTTCTCCCCACACCACAACACTTCCAGTGCAGACCAAAGCTCTGTTTTTATCGGAAATTAGAAGAAAAATCTTAATACTGAATTCATACAATATTTATCTCTAAGTCACCTTCAAGACTGTCTAGGTCAACTTATTCAACGTCTCAAGAAACGGGGAAGAGATACCCCATCTTTTATAAGTCCTGCATCAGGACATAAAAGGATCTCCAAGTGATTTCCCTTCTTTTGGTGGTGGTTTTGGTACAGACTGTCAGTTTACAAAACTGAGGGACCTCCCTGGTGACAATTTGGTCAAGCAGGTCTCAAAGTTTCCTTAGTGCAAGCTGGCAAACAAATACACCCAAAAGACTCTGACTTCAAACTAATATTGGTAACTTCCTGCACAAGTAAGAGCGCAGTGTAGCTCCCTTAGACACTTGGAGGGCAGATACATCATAGAACTACAAAGTAGATCTTGCTTGACAAATGTTAATTAAAAGTATCTCCCCTCACATTTTTTTCTTGTTTGTTTCCACAGACAACCCAATAGCATCTGAACAGATTTCTCAAAACGTTTGTTTTCCATTCCTCCATTTTACTCACACCTAACAGATGCATGCTTCTCTCCCCAGCCCTGGAAGTCCCTCCCTGCACCCTGTTACTGATTTTCCCACACTGAAAACCAATACTTGGGCAACTTTCCTTCAAACAAGTTTGTTTGCCTGACACTCCAAAAATACCTCCCCAAATACTCCAGAGTGCCATCGCTCTCCAACTGCAAAGGATTCAACAACATTATTGTTGACATCTGATAGTCTACTGAGATTAGTAGCAAACAATAGTTAAGAATGCTTCCAGATTTCCTAATTTCTTCCCACTTCCCTTGCACAAGTTGGCATGTGCGCACACATTTTGTTCCACATATGCACCCCAAACGCATTTGCAAGTCTACAATATAGAGCAACTGCCTAGCTAGAGTAATACTTTGAATACATCTTTGAAAACAACGCATTGTTCTAGTTAAAATTTCAAGCGAGTGTTGCGCACTAAAATGAAAAGCACTGTTCAAAATACAAATCATCAATCAAAAGCACTTCAGTTAAGTCCAAACACTCCCACGATTCCATACTAAAAAATCTGGTCTTATAAAAAAGGGAATATAATTCTCTTTGCCGTTCTTAATTGCAAAGCTGTTAGTCTAAATATTACACCTTGTAAAGGAAGCCATTTGCCATTGTAATTTTGCCAGAAAGTGAAGAATCTTGGCAACAGCAATTCAGGCTTTTGAAAGCCAAAACAGATACATACTTCAGAAGAAGCACAGAAGAACTGATGCCATCCCACTAAGCCTTGCCAAATAAAATTAAATAAAATATACGCAGTTCAGCATTTTTTGGTTTCCTGAAGCTGCCTAAAATTCTGAAAAGGCTCCTCAAGACTCATAGCATGTGAATTCCTGTTCACCTCCTGTCAGGGCAGCTTTGCTGATAGTAAGGATAAAAAGTGCTAGGAGAGAAATAGTTACTTTGCACCTTGCCCAGTTAAGCAAGGATTTTTCTCCCTGTCCCTGAAGAACGTATTCCAGTTTAAAAACCAAACTTGTAAGGAAGTTATGAAATATTTATGAAACGGCAGTTTTACTATCTCCCTTGATCACTTGAAATCCTGTTCTACCTCTTAATAGTTAAATTTATAGCTTTGAAGCAGGAACTTTGACAACTAAACAGACTGCATCCAAGTCTAAATGAAATGTTAATTAGACAGAAACTGAAGAACTATGCAGCATACAGTACACAATCCCATCAACAAGCCGTATGAAGAAGTAGGGCAGGTCCATAGATGCATGACTGGGACAAGAGAGGCATAACAAGGCAGCCCAAGGACAACTTCAGCTGAAAATGCAGTGACTAATGGTCTCTTATTTCGCATATATGCCTTCTCACTACCTTCTCTTCCAAAGAACCAAAAAGATTACCCTTACACTACTGACTCTGTCCTCTATGTTGTCATTTTCTTGCCTTTTTTTTTTTGTTTTGTTTTGTTTTTTTGTTTTAAGGTCTGGTCACATTTCTTGTACTACAGAATCCAAAATTTTGTAATTTTGGGAAATGGTCTGAATAATGATTTCCTTCTGTTATTTTAGGCTTTTATTATCCAACCTGAAGACTTAGTGAAGTTATACAACAGTTAGGATGATTTAATAGCTTGTTACTGCCAAGAACAGGATAGGCATCCCACTCTTCATCATCCCTTGCTCTGCTTTCTTCCTCCACTTCCTCCCAGCAACTTTCTGGCACTCCCTCCTTCTCCCCCTTTTGTGCCATGTATGCTCCTTAATGAGTTCAGCTTGAAAAAAAAAAAAAAAAAGTTTTCTGTTGTGTTAATTAACTCATTTGTTTTGCTGGGTTATTTTTCTGTTAAGTGCATTAAACTTAGATTTGACGAGCAGCTCTGCTGGCACAAAGCGAATGGCTGGAGAGCATGTGCAGGAAAGGAAGGGAACAGGATCACTCCTTTCCAGTGGCAGCAAACTATCACTTTGGCCTAGGCAACCCGTGAACTTTCATTTTCTTTGTTTACTGCCATTAGCAGCTGGCAAACCTTTTCTACCGCACATCTGTGAGAACTACTGCTTTCCAAGCATCTCACAGAAGATAAACACTTGGGTAAGCCTCCAAACAAAATATAAAGTTGCATCTTCTTGAAGGCAGTTACTTTCCCCCTTGTGGTTACTGACTCAAGTCAGTACCCAAGACAAAAGTCTGCTTTTCTTGCATACTTTCAAAGCATTGGTTTTTGGATCCAACATACTAAGCCTCTATGCTTTGAACTTTCCACTGATGTGAATGGTTCTTCCCCCTGCAATCTCATCGCAATTACAGAAACGTGGTGGATAGCTCGCATGACTGGAACGCTGTCATGGAGGGCTATGTGCTTTTTAGGAAAGACAGGCAAGGAAGGTGAGGTGGTGGAATTACACTTTATGTGAGAGAGCAA
>VXAA01001080.1:0-10187 GCA_013399115.1 Anseranas semipalmata
ATGGAGGGTGGCATGGCTGGGAGAGCCGCGGGGGGACCGGCCTGGGGCAGGGGACATGCGGGACGAACTGAGGGAGCAGCCGGGGGCGAGGGGCGGGCTGAGGGACGAGTTGGGGCGCAAAGGACAAGCCGAGGGATCAGCTGGGGCTTAGAAGATGAACCAAGGGCTGAGCCACGAGTTGGGAGTCAGAAGAAGAGTTGAGGGGCCAGGGGCAAGCTGAGGGATGAGTTGGGGGTTACACGATGAGCTGAAGGATGAGGAACAGCCTGAGGGATGCCTCGGGGTCAGGACAAGCTGAGGGATGGGTTAGGGATTAGGAGATGAACAGAGGGATGAGGAACAAGCCGAGGGATGACGCGGGGGCCAAGGACAGGCTGAGGACCATGGGGAAAGCTGTGGGGTGAGGGCCGAGCCAGGCAATGAGCTGAGGGCCAAGGGACAAGTGTGACAAACTGGTGAGGAGGAGCTGGGCAGCACACTGCTATAGGTGGGACGCGGAGCAGCACAGGGGGCTGGGCATGAAGGCCAGGGTCACAGAGAGGGAGGGAGGAGACCCTTCCCCTTTATTACCCTCTGCTCCACACCCGTCCACCTTGCCAAGGCTTCACCTGAGCTCTGCGATGCAGGAGGAGGCCACAGCTTCCTCCTCGTTCCCCTGCTCTTTCAGGGTCACCTACAGGCCTTGGCCAAGACTTGGTTCCCCAGGCACTTCCCGGCAAGGGGACCGGCCTGGTGGCCAACGGAGCAGCTGTGTGTGGGCCAGCCACGGGACAGAGTGGAAGGACGTGCGCGTGGGCCCAGGCCCCAGCACAGAGCACCAGCTGTACCATGTACCGCAATAGCAGGAGGACCTAATCCTCCCGTTATCGTTTTTTATTGCATACAGTTAGATATTACCGCACGTTAGCATCACTCCTGGGTACTCCCTTCCTTGTGTTTGGCTGGCTTTGCTCCATTTGACTAGCTTGGCTTCGTTCCTCACCTGTTCAGCTGCTTTCCCCTTCCCTGGGGGGTAACCTCGAGTTTTGTATGCAAGAGAAGTAGAAAGATGTTGCAAAATAAAACCTAAAGAAGTCCACTGAGCTTCATAAATAAGCAGGGAAAAATCTATGGAGGAGATCCAGTGTTAGTGGGAGCGCTGTGGAAGTGAGGGGAGTCAAGAAAGTCTCCTGCCACCTGCTCCCACTTGCGTTCCCGTTCAGTCATTGCCAGGGATGATAGCTTCCTCTGACCCGTGTCCCAGTCCCCATGCAGCAGAAGTAGGCAGGTAGCTCGTATCTGACCCATTAAAAGCTTTATAGGGGGACTGTAATGCCTACCTTTCCTTGCTTTCCTCAGATTCCTGATCTAATTGCAATAACAGAGCAGCTGAAAATTAGCCTTCTTCCACCTGGCCCTGACAGGCTCTTTTAGAAGGATTTCTGATGTCTGGCAACAACTTTGCCCTACCTTACTTAAACAATAGCTAAAATAAATACCAGCTTTTTAAAATGTAGCATAGAAATGTCATTTAAATTCAAGCAATTTAAAACCAAAGGTAGAAATCCCATGTGTAGTACAAAGCCTCTTAATGCAAATAGTCATTCATGCATTGTATGCCTCAATCACGCTTGTATTGGTGTCATTTGTGTCCTAATAAAATCCTATAATCTTTTGCGTGCCAATTAAACAAGGGAGATAGCTATGTCTAACCACTTGCTTTGGTAATTACAGGCTAGTGGGGAGTCAGACAGTTATCTGCCTTGGGTTTTGCCGGACTGTGGATTTCCAGTGGAGTATTTTCTCTCCTCCTGTTTCTTTAAGGGACAGTACTATAATATTTCAGATACATGGTATTTTAAAGCTATAACCAAGTTCTGTGAGATGGTTGTTAATGAAAGATCTAGAGTTTAGATACACCCAGTTAAACAATGGATTGAGCTTAACAACTGTATTTGCTTTACCAATATTTTAAGAGTCACTTTCTAGAAAAGAGCATTTACACTGAGTTCAATAAGCTATTTCTTACCTTTGTGAGTATCTCTTAACTCACAGGGTAAATTCTATATTGCCTATAAGTAAATTATAATGATAAGCCCTTAAAAGAGATAAACTGGGGAATTTATAGTAGTTTCTCTTGGTAGTACTCGTTTCAGTCCTATTGTACTTTGGGTCCTCCATCATTAATATGCATTTCTGGTTCTCATTATTTCATTCACTTTGCATCCAAATTTGCTGACCAACAAGGACAGTGGAAATTGTCTGTAAAGTTCCTTTCTTTATTTCCTGTCAGGAGGACCATCAGGATTCTTGTCCCACTTATGTGTTTTCGTACAGAAGTTTAATGCTGCTCTGAATGCAAAATAAAGGTGCCTTCCTGGGAAAATTGTGAATATAATTTTTTTCCAATTAACTACACAAATTCATCAATAGGAGGTAAAAACAAGAAGTACATCAATAGCACTGTGGTTATCAATATTTATCTGTGGGAAACCCCAAGCTCGTATATACATACATTTTTGTTGAAAGATGCAGCAGACGGGTCATCCAAAGGAATTAACAAAATCAAAGAGTCAAATGTGAAAGGATGGCTCTGTTTGAAACAGCATCTCTGAATCAATCGTGCCTTTCCTTCTACTGAGGCAATTTCGCATTTTCAATAGCAGGCAGACCTACAGTGATTTTTTCCCCCCCTAGCATCAAATGGCTTTCCACACAATGATATTCATCATGTTATAACTCTAGGTGAATGATAATGGATCAGAGGGAATGAAAACAGATGGATGTTAAAACAGACAATTCTCTGCCATGAACCTGGGAGCCCTCCACTGCTGCCTAGTCCATTCATTCAGTTCATAATTGTATTAGACATTCCAACAATAGAGAGGCCTTCTTCATTAATCCTGAATTTACTGAAAAAAAGCTCAGCAGACTATAGCCCTTTTGGTGCTTAGACAACACCAGGCAAAATTTACCACAGGCCTACATAGCTAAAACTCAGCTAAATATAAACTAGCACAGAAAATTCTAAAAGAAGCCTGAGAGACGGGCCGGTGAGACAAAGAAGGAGGACAGCCTCACAGCAGCACCACTGATAGACAGCAGGCATCCAAGTACCTTTGTAACACAGCTGCAACCTAGATGTTACCAGAGACATTTACAGAAGAGCTTTCCTCTTGCTGGAGTATAGACAGAGCTAAACTTATCAGTCTCGCTCCTGTACTTGATCTGATTTTTCCCTTTTCAGCAGTCAGCCCACAGACAGCCCCACAACCCAGTAAACACCAACCCCCACCCTGTGATGGGGCACAACCTTTTTGTAACCCTGGTCTGCATCAGGTGACTGGGGCTAAGCAATACAGATCAAGTCTCTTACCAGCTGTCCTGTGAGTCAGACCTTGATTACAATATTGACATTAACGTTTTAATCACATGCATGCTGCTGCAGATTTTAATGACCAACTTGCTATGCCTTTGCTTTCTGAGGATCAGAAATTAGACCCTTGTTCATAGCTTGAGTGAATACAACACCAGAACAGCAGCTACCACAGCAGTAAACGTGGCATTGCTCTAGCCACGAGCCTGCCCCTGAACGTTAACCTTGCTGGCAGTGAACACCTCACTGGAACAGGGACTTTGTTCTCAATTACTCTATTCCTGTGTCTGGGGCAGGACTGCAAGTTATGAAAAGAGGAGAAAGGCAGTGCTTTTGTATTCTCTGTTGCCTGAGGCTGTGTGAAAATCTAGCTGGTTCCTGTCTAACTATCATTTTCTGATTCCCAGGGACTTTACTCAGAGCAGCATAATCCAGAGACTTTTCCTTCATACTGTGAAGCTGGAAGCAGAGCCGTTGTTTTACTTTCTCTGCCTTGTGCTGTCAGAGCAAGGTGAAGAAACTTCAGTGCAAATGAGAATCAGGCCCCAAATCTGCATCCCTCTCACCCTGAACATACTCCACGATCTGTTGCAAACAGTGCAAGCTGAATCTATGAAGCCTTGCTGTGATAAAGACTGTCATGTCCAAGGTGGAAGGACAACCAAAAGGTCAGAATGAATAAACTGAATACAAAATTGCTTAAGGCAATAAAGAGAGACCACGAGCTTTTATTACAGTTTTGACATGCACCAGAGCATACTTCAGGATGTTAAATAAGCTGGGTTTTGTGTCACCAGGCTTAGCTATTTTGTGTTGTTTCTTCCCCTGCTACCCCAATACTTTGCCAAAATGATCAGGCCTTAGCTGCTTGTTATCCCTTCCGCAAACATGGACTGCCTTTATCACTTGCTTCATCGTGGGCATTTGCAGTGAAAATACATAATCACTGTCAGAGTACAAAGAATCATTACGAATAATTAGTTACTTCCAATATGGCAAGTCAGTCTCATAAATCTTGAATATTTGGCTTTGGTTTTGGAAAGAGAATCCTTAATGGCTACACTTGTGAGACTCTGTTAATTGATATAAAATTGTATTCAAAATTAAATTTGTTTTAACAGATCTAAATCACCCCAATAAATCAACTCCAGCCTATCTGCTTTAAAGGTTCAAGTACACTTTTTTGCCCTAGGGAGAAAGCATGCACTTGCAATCAATGCGTGGATGGCTAGATCTGACCCTCCCCTCGTTTGCTAACCGCTTCCATATGCTGACATCAGGGTGATTTTGCTGGCCTGAGAAAGCATAAAGGAGGAGGTACGCAGCACAACCCCTCCTAGGGCAGCTGTGGCAGCTTGGGTGCACTCACCCTTCCTGCCAGGCAGGTGCGGGGAGGGCACAGCACCGCTAGGGATTTAGCCAGTCTCAGCTCGCAGCCTCGGCTCCCGTACAGCCGGCGCGTTGGGAAGGAATTGTCTGCCTCTGGATGCACAAATGGGTAAAGGATGGGGAGGAAATTTTAAAGAGGGGGGGAAAAAAAGGAGTTTGTCTTTTTATAATCGGTTATTGATATTTTATGTGCTTGTGGGTTGCAGTAGGTGAATGGTAGGTCTTGTAATGTTCTTCCTTTCTTCAAGGAAAAAGCCTTTTTCATCTTCTGTCATGGGTGAGAGAAGGTAATAAATAATAACAGCAGCTTAATTTTGTCTGACCATATATGCTCTACTTAACTCCTGAAATTGTTTTAGGAAATAGAAAACTATTATCTTTATCCTTACTTTAGGCTGGGGAAACAAAGGTACTGAGAAGCACAGCATTCCTCTCATATTTTTTTTCCAGTAACAGCCTACTTGCTCACCTGTGCAGTGGTGCTTCCTGAGATCTTGTGTAGTAAAACTCTGCTGGAAAAATTCAGCATTTGTATCCTGTCTGCTGTTACTGTCTGTTATCTTAAATCTCTCTGTAACTTTTTTTTTTCCTCTTCCAGAGATTCTTTCTTGCATACTTCATCTCAGCAAAGCTTTCCCCACCCTTCTACTGAAGCCGTTGTGTGTATTTCTGCCTGCCCAATCTCCCCCAGGTTCTAGCTGTAGAACTTGTTCCATGTGGGCAGGCCTTGACTCCTGCCTGCAGCCTTATGAAGTTTGGTGCTCTCTACCCAGGGATTTGCATATGCATGGCTCAGATTTCAGGAGTCCGTAAGCATTGCAGGGAATGCACTGCCTCTTGCTTCATATGTGTAAAGTCTGGAAAAAAAAAAAAAGTCTGCAGCATAATGTTCAGTAGCTAAATACTATGTTTTGCTTGACTAGGTATGCCTAAATCCTGTTGGGCTCAGTGATCTATTTAATGATTCTTTTACTTGCTTTAAAATGTTGCTGCTGTATAGCTATCTTCTTCAGCACGCACCATGTAATGTGTGGATGGCATTTATTGGTGAATAAAAGTTAAAATCAACTCAGCTTTATTAGGTGCAGCCATTACAACTCTTGGGAATTCTCCTCGGACAGAAGTTGTCTGTTTTTATAAGTACATTATAAGTTGTGCTCATTTTACTATTGAATTTTGTTTTAAAATATAGTTTATTTTTAATCTGTTTATAATATAAATCATCAAATAGTCTGAGAAAAAAAAACTTCCCTTTAAAAAAAAAAAAATCCTGGGAAACCTGAAAGTTAAGGCTTTAAGTGTGTTTTTCTGTTCTAAGCCCAGAAACTGGGGAGAAAGCTAGTTAAAACCATCTCAGAGGGGATATGTCTGGCAATCCACAAGTTCCAGAGATCTCCTAATAAAGGCTGTCAGGGAGTGCAAATAGAACTTAACACGTGGTCAGCTACTTATGATAAACAGGTGCTAAAACACTTCTGCAGTGTTCCCTCCATTAATGTTTTGTCTCTTTGAAGCAACCATCAGGAAGATGTGTTGTCTTAATTACAGTTTCTGGGAGCAGGGAGCCTGCTAGCAGCTAGGTAACTTGCTAATAGAGACTTCTCTGTGCTGGGGATTTTAGCTCTCTGTGTAGCAGCAGCAGGCTAAAACCCAAATGTAGACGGGCAAAATCACAATGATACATAATTTATACTGGGTCAAGTTACCCTTCATGGAAAGTAGGTGAGCTGGGCAAAGCCCTGTTAAGCAGGGCTTCACTCTGGCTATTGTCGATGGCTATAATGGGGAATTTATTCACAGGATGGACAAGGCCTAACAAATTACTCCAGTTACGTGTTCTGGTGTCTTTGGGTGCTCAGACTCTCTTTGCAAGAGCTAAATCAGAAATGGATTCAAAGACATTTAGGAGAATATAATAATTAAAAATGTTGGATTAATTGCCTGGAATCATTTTAAAAAGAGAGGTAGATTTGGAAGCTAAATAAAAGGGAATCGGGGAAGATTCAAATGGGTCACTGTTAGACTGAGTGTATAATAAGTACTGAATTAGTCTTAACACAGAGTATGGGTTTTTTTTTGCATGTGCCTCATACTATTGCTAATCTTCTGTTCTTCATCTGATTCACTGATTTAATTTACCTTTCCTGAAGGAAGGAAAGAGCCTCAATTTGAGGGGACTGATGGCCTTTGGAAGGGGGGGTGTATTGAATTTCAGAAAGCATTTTACAAGAAGGTAGTCTGCAACAATCTTGTGCTATAGGACTTCCTTTGGAAGCATATATTTCTCCCCCGTAAGTCTTCTGAACAGTTTTATACTACATGTTTCAAGAGAATTAAATCAATAACAATCTGTACCTTTCTAACCTGAAATGCAAGCTCTGCACGGCAGGAGATCAAACTATGCAATTAACTGTTGTCCTTTCAAAGGAATTCTGACAGATATTTATAGTTTACTGTATTCCATTTCCCTGCCATTGGAATATAACAGTACAACTGAATGCAGCTGACTGGAACTATGAAATAATTATAGCAATAACTATTTCCTTCTCTACTGGGGAAATCTTGTAAAGTGCTGAATGTGGGTACTGCTGATGTTCTTGCCCCTCAGAACTCAGTCCTTACCTTTGGTTTATCATGCATCTTTATGGCATCCAAAATTTTTTTTCCATTACCTACTGCTTTTTCTAATGTCATATTCTAAATGTCACATCATACTTGAAGTTGAATGAATCAACACTGTGCAAATAAACAAATTTTTAAGAGCTTTCTAAAATTGGGCATGGTCAGTGTATGAAGTAGAAAGACTTCTCTGTAGTAAAATAAGTCATATCTTTGTGTGGGAGTTTGGAACAGCTTATTAAGAATAAACTATGCAATATTACCAAAAGTGAATAGATTGGCATTTGACTGCTAGGCACTTTGCAAATTTCAATACAATGGCACTTATTTTATACCCTGAGCTGTCACTGTAACTTATGTGCTCATGCTGGTGACTTAGTAGCATAATGACAGGCCATTGTTACTAAGCTAATTAATTTTAAGCAATCTTTCCTAACAGTGTGCTTGAGAATGACATTCATTTGCTGCAGACTTGAGACATTGAAGCATCAGGAAAATAGTAATGCTGAATCTTACAGCTGCCTCTCTTGCTGTACGAGTCTCTTATCAGAGGATATTTGCTCTGTTGGGCACTTTAGATCTGAAGCCTGATTTGCCTGTCTTACCAGTTGTAATATCCTCTGCTACTTTGCTTTATGGCTGTACACTGGCAGAGGTGCGCTGTCTGTTCCCACCATCTGGTAGTTTTGCCACTTGACCCATTTCCCTCAAGCGGGCTGAAGTTTTGTGGATGGCTAACCAGGATCTAGCAGGCTGCAAACCAGGATCAGATGTAGCCATTGCTCAACTGAGGTGCTTTCAGGAGTGGTGTGGTAATGTTTTGTGGTGTGTTTTGTTTTGCCTTTTTTTTTTTTACTTTTAAAAGTCTGGTAAGGACAGAATAAGCTAAGTAGAATTGAAATGTCTTTTCAAAACAAAGAAAGTCTTGGAATTTTTTTAATCATTGTTTGCCAACAGGGGTAGAAAAGAAATGTCCAGATGCCCTAAACCTTTACCTGCATGGACTGGCCATGCAGTTAAATTCTTCCTCCAACAAGAAAAGAATGAGAACAGGGAAGAGAAACTATTCTCACTTTGTTCTCACAGGTGGCACAAACTCTTTGTGGCTGTTGAATAATATTGTATTGTGATGCTGCCTCAGTAAGTGATGGTACTGAGTCTTTCTAGGTAACGGTTTTGTTTTCTGTGCCCCCAGCTTGTACTGAGACTGGGTGTGTAAGTGGTGCTGCAGTAACAGCAGGACAACTCCTACAGCCAGCTTCTCGCTAACTTAGGTTTCTTGGGAGTGTTGTCAGAAATGTCAAGTCCACTAGAAGGAAAGAAGCTAAGGAAGCAGAATGTCTTCTAAATTAACAAGATCTGGAAACTCCCCGTCATTTTTTCCATATGAGGCTCTTATCCAGAACACAGCTGACTGCTAGACCCACTGGTGTGGTAAAGCAGCAATCTGCCACCCAGCCCAGATGGCTCAGCTTCTGGAAACTTGCTTTCATTAACAGAGAAGACGACTGGGCCTTCTGCACAGTGAGCTGGTGTGTGCATGAGGATCAATAACATATCTGAGAACTCTCCTCCTGAGAGAGCTGCAACAAACAGTACATTATTTATGTGCCCTTCTCATGTTTCTCTGCGTTATGTAAATACTAATCAAGGTGAAATTGGACTCAGCCATGTCTAATTTTGACTTCAGTTCGTTTTGGCAATATCCAAGCAGAGGTCAGATGTTAAATGGTCTTCTAGACAGGCCTTGAGGTTTTCTAAGTCTTTGTGTGGGTTTAAGGCAGAGTCTCCATGTAGGCTCATAACTGAGTGTTGGAATCCCAAGAGCTGTTGCTCCAGTGTTCCCAAGCCTCATAGTCTCCTTTGCTTACAGCACAAATGGGAAAATATCGAGCCTTGTTTAGCCATTGCCCTTTGACCATAGCTGATGTTACTCATCGAGATAAGCAGAAGCATGTTTTATTCAGTTTGGTCAACATTTTGAGCTGCTTGCCTCATGTTCTCATATCCTTGAGTTTTCTCCTCTGTGTTTACGGCTCTTCCAGGGTGTTTTCAGTCTGGCTCACCTGGGAGTGGGGGGTTTCTTTTGGGAATGCTTCATAGTTTTCAAATTGTTTTGTGGTTCCAGGAGCCTTATTCTGGTTGTTTGTATTTATTTATGGCATCATTATAGTTTTCACCTGCTAGGGGAAAAAAATGTGCCTTACTGACAGCTCTGCTAACCAAAATCTCTTGTTCATGCTTGGTAAAAGCTAG
Organism: Anseranas semipalmata; assembly: GCA_013399115.1. Classification (NCBI taxonomy): domain Eukaryota; kingdom Metazoa; phylum Chordata; class Aves; order Anseriformes; family Anseranatidae; genus Anseranas; species Anseranas semipalmata. Next base: position 9,620 of record VXAA01001080.1, read on the forward strand.
TGTACTGCAAGCTTTAATGTGCATGGGTGTGCCTGCCAAGCAGGGCAGCTATTAGTTCTGTGCATGATGATGGTTTCTGTGATGAGCATGACTTTTTCTGTTGGGAAATGAACTGTGAACACCTACTCATTTTTCATAGGCCAAATTACAGCGATCTTTCAGCTCTCTGAATTGCCTACACCTCAAAAAGAAACTCCCTGGGACCCTTTAGAGTGATGCTAATGAAATAGCTGGGGCTGAGCAGCTATTCTGTAACCAGGAACTACCTCTATGAATTCAGTTATTTGCTTCCTGCCTGGCAGAAGTCTGATGCACCTCATGTACTTCCTCACCTTTTTTTTTTTTTTACACTTGGGATTGAGCTAGCTTTTGGGTGCTTGTTGGTCAAGTTTATGTAGCTGTGATTAAACTGAAAGAAGAGGATTTGAAGTCAGTGAAAATTTGCTTACAGTTCTGCGTCTTTCTGAAAAGCTCACAGGCAACAGCTAAGAGGAAACAAGCTAAAAAAGGCATTACTACTCTCTTTCTGGAGGAAAAGGAAAGGGCAACAGCATTATTGCTAAAAAAA
>VXAA01001080.1:10232-40114 GCA_013399115.1 Anseranas semipalmata
GGGGACAAAATTCAGACCTTGGAAACAAAGGAGCCTGACTCTGAATTTAGTCCTAACCCTGAATTTCAAACACTTCCATGCTTAAATCGTCGGGTGATCATTAAATTCTGTTTGTGCTTCTCTAATCTGAGAGATCCCCAGCAGTACTTCTCAGCTCAAAGACTTATACCTGATTTTTTTTCCTCCCCGTGTAGTTCTGGGGTTGTCCCAGACTTGGTCTGGGGGAAACGATGCTTAGTGGAGCTTTTGGCTCTCAAGGTAGCAAGGCCAACAATAGGTTTGTGATGGACTAGTGCCTGCCAGGTGGAGAGGATGGGGTCCTTCATAAAATGGGGGCTGTAGGATCTGTCTCATCAAGCAACTGTCACAGCTGCCTGCCACTTCTAGGATGACCACAGAGGATTCATGCCAGTGCATTAAATTCTAGCGAATCAGGTGTGTCTATGTAAACATGACTTGACTTTCTCTGATTTTCCTGTTACATCTCAGCATCTGTATGCACAGCTGTTTTTGTCTGGGGGGGGGGGGGGGGGGGGGGGGAACCCTCTTAATGAAGAGCACTTGATATTCTGAGATCTGGTTACTGTGGTCAAGACAATGAAAGGTTTTACTTAAAGCCAAGCTTTCCAATTCAGTAGGACAGAGTACTATCAGTTAATTTGAGCTTCTGAGCTACGCAGGTACTTAGAAGTATAATCCATCAGGTACTCTGATCTACAAGTCTGGCTGAAATCTTGCAACTGTCAGCATGACATTACACCCAGTCACATCCAGTGTGCTGAACAGCTAATAGATGCTTTGAAAAGAGTTAAATTGGCTTCCCCAAATTCACCTAAAAAATGCAGGATCTGTCTGCAGCTTGGATGTTAAGGTGTGATTTCAATCTGCTGTGATAAATCACTAACACCTGTTTTTTTTTGTTTACTAAAGCTGCCATTTTAACTTGCATTTACCTAACTGTCTAACAATGCTGTGTTCTTCTACAGCAAACAGTGTGCTGGCAGGTGACTAGGATCAGAAGAAAAACCAGTTACTTTTTTTTTTTTCTTGGTGTATGTGGCTTTCGGTTCAGAGCTAAGGCAGGCCTCTAAATGTGTAATAAGAATGCTGTAGGATGAGTGTAGATCTCATGTCAACTCAGATTAACTTTGCTTATCCATATAGTTCAAAGTAAATTGCCACTTGGTCAGCAAAATGAACTTAACTACTCAGTATTCCTGAGCTGTAACAAAGAGCATGTTATGATCTGGATCCTTTGTGAGAAATTGCAAAGGATGTTCCTCACATTTCCTCCAAGTAGAAAAAAATAGTCCACATCTGCTGGGTGCCAAGTTCTTCATTAAGAGACAAAGTTGCTTGACTTTATCCTAAGAAGCTGTCTCTGAAAAACTGGAAAAGAGTAGTTTCAACAAAAAGGATGATCCTACAAAAAGCAGAATATGGAAAATTGTATTGCAAGAGAAGGTGTACGTAGGGTTCTAGCTGTGCTGTTGCTGGGTTTGCTGCTGTGTTATGCATGGTGCTTACAGGCCAAAACTTGGCTTCCAAGCACAGCTTGTGCCCCAAAGTAACAGCATCCATTATTTGTCAGTCACTTACTTGCCTTGGTTGTATTCTGGCCCACCCCCTTATTTGGGTTGCGAGTTTGGTATGGGGCTACTTTAGGGGATGATAAGACTGAGTGCTGGAGCTTATTTGTAAGTACTTTTTTAATGCATTGGGAGAACAGCTGGATAGAAGGTATAAATTGCTATAAATTGCTGGTCTATGCAAAACGGTGCTTGCATACATTATTGGAGAGCCCACTTGAACTTGTTGAGCAGTGCTCCCACCAGCATTAAGAGGTCACTTAACCCTCTGCGTGGCCCTGCTGCGGAGCCCGGTCGTGCACTGCAGAATTAAATGAGTTCCACTATTCTTCCTCTGCACGTTGCCCAGAACTGATGCAAAGTGACATCTGACAGCACAGGCAAAGCAGTGACAGTGCTCTGAGACACTAATAATAGCTGTAGAGCTACAGCAGTCTTCCTCCATCCTTATTTTTTATTAGATTCTCCCCTCTTTGGTGAGGAAATGTTGTCATCTCTGGCACAGTTTATCCTTGGAAACCACCTTTGAGCCATTTAATCTCAAGGCTGGCTGCACAGTGGAGTCAATGTGCTAGGAATGCTCCCAACATAATCTCTTTAAAGAACAGCTGATACCTCACTGAGAACTTTGAAAAAACATTCCTCTTGGAAGCAATCCTCAGGAGTTAGGAGCAGTGAGGGGGAGCTGACGGGGGAGAGGCCAAATCATCTTTGGAGCAGCATGGCAGCAACCCCACCAGAAAGGCAGACTCCGGTTCTGTGCAGAGACTCCTCTTTCCTTTTTCTCAGTCTTCTTTGTTACTAAGGAGATTTACATTGAAACAAGCTCAGCAGGAATCCTCAGGTTCCTAGCAAGGAGATCTTAATATTTCTACTCATTTATAATTAGTCGAAGAGAGAAGGTATTAGAAAAGGTTCCTGTGAGGGATTCTTGGGACCAAATTACAGTAAAAGGGGGAGAAATGATGAATAGCCCTCTACAACTCAGTTGTACACTCATGGCCAATTTGGTGGGAACCCAGAGGTGAACCCAGGGTCACAGCAATGTTGTGATTTACTTCATTAGGACAGAAGTAGATTGGTCCTGTTTTGTTTTTGTAAACAAAACAAAAGCTGTAGCTGTTTGTTCCTTGCCTCATTGCCTGTGTCTCTAGGATATCACCCTACTGAAGTCAGCTGCAAAAGGAAGAGCGAATAAGGCTCAAGGATGCTGGATTTATTCTGACAGGTATTTTTAACTGTTGCCCCATGGATGGGGAAAAGGACAGTGATTTTTGAGTGCTGGATTTACAGAAAGGAATAGGTGCCTAAGGAGGAACTTGAAGAATTTAGGCTCCTAAATCCAAAAGGATAATCCTCACTGCTCCTGCCTACCTCTGTAAGCGGCTGAGTATCACCACCAAGAGGGTTCCTTAGGTACTTAAAGCTCTTCTCTGTATGTCTAGAATTATCCAAGTCGTGTTGGTGCTGAACTGTTCAAATCTGATCTCCCTCCTAAGCCCTGTCAAGATTAACAAACCAGGCTTTCTCCTGACTGCCTCCTGAGAGGCCCTGCTGATAGCACAGACAGAGCATGCCTACAGCGTGCCTCTGCACCAGCCAAATACAGAGACAGCTGCTATTTACATTCCAAAGCAGAAGAGTCAGGGATATCCTGCTGCTATAAAATAGCACTGAATATTAAAGGATAAGAGGAGCTGTTGCATGAGCAATGGAGTTTTGACCAGTCTCTTGTGTTCTGTTCCACTGGGGCAATTTCTGCAGCCTTTTCATATTCCCCATGATTTTTCCTCTGTGATATCCTTAGCTCTCCCATCTTCCCTGTACCCCTGCATCACCTTTCCCTGCACCTCTGGTGATACTATTATACAGATCTGTGGTTGCTGTTTTTTGTCCAAATGTTGCACACAATTTTTTTCCCCATATTGATTATGCAGGTTCTTCTGACCTTTAGAAATATGGCACTTCTGCTGAAGTGAAATCTAGCCTTTCCATTTGCATCTCTCCTCAATTCCCAGGACATTGGTATGATATAGACTTTTGCTTCCAATATATTATTGTCTTGTAGAATTAGCCCTCAGGAAGTCAGCATCTGGTCCCAATTATTGTTCTTTAGCTGAGGTGCCTGAATCTCCTGCCACTGAAGTTCCAGAATTTCTTTATTCTGGAGTGCATGGACACCAGCAGGGAAGGCAGAAGCTTTTTGTGAGATGAGGGACATTGGCATGCTTCCCGGCACCTATTGGTACCACAAAGCGTATGTTACAGGCTGGGCCGTACAGTCCCATGGTAAAGAAACACTGAGGCTATTAAACACCCACTTCAAATTGCACCTTTGATCAAATTCCTAACGAAAGGCAGTATTGCTGTGCAGTTCTGCTGTGTGCGTGCTTTGCAAATTACATCCCCAGATGTATGAGATCTCTGGAGACCAGAGGGGAAGGAATGTCATGCACACAATAGAGCTGGAAAAACCTTCTGTCTTAATGGTGCCCCATCAATTCTTATCTGATAATCTCTCCTTTTGAAGGTATGTGGAAAGCCAAAAATAAGAACAAAGCAAAGCATAGACATAGACTTGCCCTGACCTGTCTTCTAGACCGTATCTCTCTGGAGCTCTGCTTGCTTGCTCTGCTTGTCTTCCTGTGACCTCTCTCTCATCTTGCTATCAAGCTCACTTGCTGGTGTGAGCAGCTGCCCCCTCCCTTCCTCCTTCCCCTCTTTCCAGCCTCTCCTTGTGTTTGTAACAGCCTCCTCGTGCTTGTCAGCCTTATCCACTTTGTCTTATATTTTCAGCAGAGATTAGAAATATCTTTTCTTCTGAGTCTCAAAGTTCTGAATTCCTCTATCTTCCTGCCACTGCTTATCTTGCTGCTGTATTTTTAAACTCTAATACACTCCAGGATATGGTTGTCACAGGGGACACTTGAACAAAGTAAGAGTAGTGTAGCAACCTTCTGAAATTCGCAGGGAAAAAAAATGCTTTGTCAAAAGAGGAAAGTTCAAAGCATAAAAATATGTATCTATTTTTCAGTTGTTGAACAGTGACAACACATGATAGTGGGATGACTTTGGAGCATGTTAACCACACTGTACCATTCCGTTCTGCTTTGTCATGTATTGTATCACTTCTAGTCTTGAGGGCTCAATGGGACCAGCAAGCTTGCAGTAGCTAATTCCAAGTAGTCTGGAAGGTAAAGGATTACTATTAGCAGCCTCTCTAGCTGCACAGAGGAGATATCAAAGCAGAATGAAGAAGTGTGACTTGTAGCTAGTGGCAGACCGGAGAAATGAACTGACTTCCCCAGTCCCAGCCAGCAGCAAAGGTGGTGGGCCTCCTTCCTCTCTCCTGTGGTTCACTCCAAATACCTCTTAGAAGGTGTGAGAACAACTTTGCATTGCTTAGTGAATAGATTTCTATCTGGGTGCTCCAAAACCACTATCAGTGGATCTCTTGAACCCTTTGAGCTTAATGGAGAGACTTTGAAACACTATGGTTTTCACAGCCGAAGGAAGATAGCACTCAGATCTTATTGACATTCACTAGTGAGGTTGGGTTCAAGTTGTCTTCAGGCTCCTTGAGAGCTTTAACCTAAAATCTTGGACTGATGTCCTTGTGGCTTAGGAAGCTTTTGCCAAATGCAGATGAAGGTACTTTCCATTTAAAGTTTTCTGGTTGGTCCTTAAGATACCTTTGCATATTTTTCCTTAAACGAGAGGCTGTTGGGCGCTCTGGTGATAGTAACTAACAATTTTCTTTCTTACTACTGCCCACTTGGGAATGTAAGTTGCCATATTCTGAACAAGGAGTTGGTGCTCTGGGGTTATTTGTCTTTTCTCTCTGGTTTAATTATACTTGCCCTGAAGACAGTATTACTAAGATGCATATCTAGTTTTTCAAATGATGCCCTTGCGGTCTCTGGAGTTCATTATCACCTTGCAGTGCCCATAACTGTTTTCAGGAATCCCATTTTTTCCTCTAAGAACTAGAGTATTAATAGTGTGTAATACGCTGTCTCCCCTGGCAGTTATTTACAAGATCATATTACTGTCTCACCTTTAACTCTGGTGCTCTTTGTGGGTTCATCTCCCCATTTTAGGAGAAATAAAGGCATAATTGCCTTCTTTATGGAAACAAAACATTTACAAATGTTAAACTTGGCAATTAGAGAATTGCAGCAAACCTGCAACCTCTGTGGTGGCTGGGCACCTAAAAAGCACTTCCTTTCCAAGGGGGAAGGAGGATGCCCAGCCTCCTGCTCCAAAACTGGTGGATCCTATTCCAGCAAAAGGTGAGTTTCCACCTGATGTTAACCCTGTAGAGCCAGTGAGACAATTTGACAAATTAGATCTAATGCTGCAGGTATCTACTAGGTAATTATTTTTTTTCTATCTGGTTTTATTTTAGGGAGAGTAAGTTAACTCTTGTTGCTTTGCTATAGGAAAAAAAAATCAAACTAAAAGGCACATGATTTCTGCTTTTGAAATCTTTGTATTGTTATGCTGAATAGCTGCAAACAATTTGCATTACAATGAATCATAAATAAGAGATGCCACCAACTGAAGTGTATACTGAGCAAAAGTGGGGAGCTTTCAGTGCAACTGAATCAAAGTGGTTTAGGCAAGACTGGACAGAACTCGCATGCAAGAGCACAAGGCACTGTTGGGTCTCGGACAAGCCTTATGGTTGGCAAAGGTCCTAATTTTAAGATGCCCATTTCATCTTAATTTTCAGTATAGGTAACATATTTATAGCTTAGATGCCAAAATCGTTAAGCAAAGAGAAGGGGAAAAAATCTGAAACCCTTTTGTGGAACAGGATTAGACAGGATTAAAGTCTGAAATGATCATAGTGCACTGAGTAGTGGATACTGCCACAGCCAACTCAATAAAACTCAGTGGGACACTTGACATTGTACGTTTTCAAGCAGCAAGTCATAAATCTATATTCATGTGGAATCTTTTGCCCTCAGCCTGATGGGAACAGAATCAGTACACAACTTCAGGTGCTGGTTTTGGGGGGAATAAAGTACAAGCTACTGCCTTGCAGGGACAAATCTCTGCTAGTAGAAATGGAAAGCAACTTGAATGTGTGCATAGTTGTGTTTGAATCATATTTTACTAGATGTGGCTTGTTTGTAACTGTAATTTCTACAAACCCACTGAGAATCCTTAAAACCTGAGATTAAAACCAGCTGTAGATGTGTATATATAATCAGATATAGACAATTATTGTTAAAAATATAGTAGTTGGTACAATAGTTCCCAGTTTGACAGTCCAAAGCACATAAATGTTTGCTTACCTTCTAGAAATTATACCACATTCTTAAGTGCTTTACTGGACAGGGAAATACTTAAGCATTTTGCTTAAATGTTGGGCTGAGTCAGGTCAGAATGAACTAGAGATCTTGCCTCATTGTAAGAAATTACCTCAGAGCTAGCCTGTGCTGTGAAGACTGGTGTCAAAAAGGTGGTACAGAGAAGATGCATTCTTGCACCAATGTTGTGTTGCATTAACTCTGTGTATGTGGTGTGTGTGGTAGTGCTGGAGGGTCAGGGTGCAGGATCTGTGTGGTGGTACTGGTTGCAGACTGGAGCTCCTTGGCCAAGTGCTCTTCAGGCTTTTTATCAGTAGGTCTTTGAGCTGTTGCAGACTTCAATGCTGCCAGCCCCCAGCCATGAGGTAACCGTTTGAGAGGTCCAATATGAGTCATAGATGGAGAGGATATTTCTGGTTTCCAATTTAAAAAAAAATAATGGTGGCGTAGCTCATAATCGTGAGTGAAAGGTCTCTGTGCTGTAATGGGAAACAGCTGGTGTGGTAGGCCATTGCAGACTAAAATCTGTCTTTGTTCAAAATGTGGCCCCGCCATTATCACGGTTGGAAATAATCCTTGGTGCTGACATGGTAATGACAGCTTGATGTTTTAGATGCATCTAATGGCACTAAGTCCTGATCTTAGCCGGCATTTATCAAGATAAATAAGCCAGTCAGGCAAGAGCATGGTGGGCTGACTGTATTCCTGCAGATAACGATGTGCGTGTTTCCTCTCTTGGAAGAATAATGAACAGAATGACTGTCAAAATATTTCCCTCTGGAGAGACTCCAAAATAACTGACACTTGCATGAGCTCAGTGCCATCAGCAATGTGAGCTTCTTCACAAACCTGAAAGAAGTGGAGCTGTGGCCAAGAAAGATGAGAGGATTTCTCCTTAAAACTAACGAGAGGCTGGGAGAATCACTTTCTCGCTTGCACTTGGACATCTCTTGGGAATAGCTCCACTGTTGTGGTGGCTAGATGTGATGCTACAGTATGTCCTTCAGGCCTTTTGAAGCTGATGGACAGGGTCCTGCTGATTTCAGTGAGACTGGTTCTCATGTAGCAGTCCTAAACTTGCTTTAGCTGACACTTTCATTACAATTTTACAAACCATCAGAGAATCAGGCCCTGCAAGTTCAACTTTACAACTCTCAATTTTCCTCTTAATCCTGGAAGGAAGTAGTGCTAATGACTTGTCTGCAAAACAAAGTGCATGCACAGATTTATGCAGAGCTTAATGTGCTTTTGTGGTGTACCCCTTCCTCGGCCATTGAGAATTCTGGGAAGTGCATCTAACTGTCATCGTAGGAGCTGCCCTTGTTTTGGGGAGGATGCACTGAGAAGGCATGTCTGGGAATCTGCAAGGCATTCCTTAGAGCACCAGTGCACTGCTCAGTGACCAGGAGAGGAACATGGCCTGGGTGACTGGAGTCTGCTGGCACTGCTTTGAGCACGGAGAAACCTGTGCCACAAAGGAAACAGTTCTCTTGTGTCAGAGAACTGTGCTGTAACGATAGAGTAAGCTCCAGCAATGCTACAGCACGGGTCAGAGCTGGGAAGTGTACATAAAGGGCTTTCCCTGTAGAACAGGTCAGGTCATGCTGCTGATTAAATGTGTCCTGCAAAGGTGTCATAACTCTCCAGCCTGAGTGTGTTAACTCTCCAGTATGAGAGCAGGGTTTTGCAAGACCGGGTTAAGGTGAATTTATTCCCTTTTCATTCTTTCAAATGTAGATTTATCCCTGTTGAGTTGAGCTGTGATGAACTTTTTGCTGTAGGCAGAGGGTTGGCTCTTGTACTGATGAAGAGACTTGTATTTTTGCTGAACTGCTGCTTTCTATGCTATTCACAGGAGACTTCATGAATTTTCTGTATGGGTGGCCAAGAAAATGATCTCTTGTAGCTGGGGTGGGCTCTATCAAGCTTGCAGCTGCCAAGATCCCTCTTTTCCTGACTGTTTCTCCCCAAAGGGTTGTCTGGGGGATACTAGGGGTGATCAGTACAGTAGCATCTCTGGCATCCAGCTCCAAGATGGACAAAAGGATGCCTCCTGGGGGGCTTCAGTCTGGAGAGCAGGGACAACACCCGGGTGAGGTGTTTAGGTGCTGAGGGAGGAGGCAGAAATCTGAACTTCCACTGAAAGCAGATTACATGTGCCATGGGGCTGCTCAGCAGAGCTTGGGATGGGGGTTGCCTGAACCACACAGCATCAAGCACTCCTGACCCACTCCCCTGCTGCACACCTGGAGTAAAAGCAGCCAGCAGGAGAAAGGTATTTATTCATATTTGAGGAGCACTGAATGGTATTACAGACGAGGGAAGCAGGCAGTTAAGAGTGGGTGGGAACAAAACCCCTACACTGTTCTTTGTTTGTCTTTTAACAATTGGTATTTATGATGAGGTTTGACCCCTCCCTCCAACCAAATGTTTCTACATGAGATAGCTTTCCCAGGAAAGGATAGTAAAACATCAGCAGTAAAATAATATTTATAGAGCTATGTATTTGTGAAAGTGACTGTGGTTTTCTAGGTAAATAGTTGCTGGATTATTCAAAATACTCTGTATGTCTGTCAAAATCCTTGTGTCGTGTGGAATATTTCCCACACAGTTTCATAGAGAGCCTCTCTTTAACTGCTGGTGGTAAACCTGTAATGCTATGTTAGGTTTTTAATAGCATGCAAAGGTCCCCGATTGATTTTTCACACGTTTATTTCCACAGCAATAAGGTTTTACATACTGAGGTGTGGGAAGGAAAGGGGAAAAAAAAATAATCACAGGATGTTGAATGTGTTTCAAAACCTGTGCCTAAATGTCTGTCCTTAAAAGGCTCTCGAACCGGGGGTGGTTAAAGTGATTACATTAGCAGTACTGGAGGAGAGCTGGAAAGTTTGCACTTTCTCAAGCAAGGGATTGCTTCTTTTCCTCACAGGCACCTCAGAGATGAGGCAATTTGCACAAAGAGAAAATCCCCTACAAAGCTTCACGCTGACTCCTGCAATAGAGATATTTCAGCTCTGAATGGCAGTGGGACCTGCATGTCCCTGTGGGGCAATGGTGCCCATGCACAACTGGTTGCTGAGTCTGGCCATGCCTTGCTTTTTCATCTGCTGCAATCCATTTGCCGTAGGTCTCCCTCTCGTCATCTCATGTTATTTCTGTGCCGTAGAAAAGCAGTCCTAAATACCAATGGGATAATCAGATGTGGGAGAAAGTATCTGGAACACGGGTTCCAGTCCTAGTGTTCTGGCTGTCCAGCCCAGCTGGCTGCGGCCTTGCTGGCTTCTTGCTGCCTGCCCTGGCTGGGAGCTGTGCCCCTCTGCCTGCTCACCTGCAGGCCTCCAGCTGCCGCGCTAGGCCGCAGAGCAGGAGAGGCGATTATGACCCAGGGCCTGCCCTAGGAATTGTCCTTCCAAGTTAAATTTTAAATTTCTGCAAAGGCTTGATGAAGTTTAATGGGCTGCAGACAGTTTTGTTATTTACATATCAGGCATCATTACTGGGGATATTTCCTTCCATATCTCATAGCAGCTTGTCTAAGGATGGGAGTCCAGCCTAGCTCTTCCAGAGCTTCTGAGTAAACAAATAAGCAAGCATCCTATTAAAAAAAAAAAAAAAAAAGACTGGCAATTAAAAAAGACATCTTGCATTGTACAAACAGGAAGGATTGTAAAACACACTTTGCAGGGAGTCGGTGGAAATGCATTCAGTCTAGTTTATAATCACAGCACAATGAAATACCCTGAACATAAATAGCAAGAAATCAATTTTCTTTAGAAAAAGTAAAATAAAGAACATTAAATGATCATTTGACTAGATAACTGTGGTTTACTCGGTGGTATAACTGTCAGCTTGCCTGTGCACAATAATGGAATTAATGCAGAGGGGGTATGGTTTAGATGTCTCCTTCTTTACAGTGACAATAACTCCCTTGTTTTCTCTAGTGAGTAGATGTTTATACTCTAATTTTGTCTCTGCAGGCTACACAGAGCCTTAAACTTGCAAAAGGGATTTGTGAGCAGCTTGCTTGTTGAGAACAAATGCTAGTCAAAAGAAATGCATGACTTACTGACCTTGAGTTCACTGAACCTTCATCTTGATGCTTCTGCACTGCTAAGGAATTGGTTGCTCTGAAAATTAAAGTTCCCAGATTAGAATAGGAGCTCCAACAAAGGACTTGTATGGTTTACAAATACACATCGATTAGAGGACTTTAAAAGAGCTTTGTAAGAACAATGGGATTATGAAAAGCAAATGTTTGAGAGGCAAGAAACCAATTGAGGTCAAAGTTGATGAAAACCAGACTTCTGAAAATATGGAATATCTTATCTGCATTTTGGCTAACAACCTTAACTTTGTCCTTACCTGTTACGTTATTCATTTGGCCCTAGTCCTATTATCAAGCTGATGTTATGCTGTAGAAAGAGATGAAGACTTTCAGAGACCTCAGTTTCTGTGTGCGTGCCTAGTATTTATTTTGCAGTATCTGGGTCAGATTGGTTTGTTGCATCTTCCAAGTTTTAATAATTTTTTTAAGGAAGTTTACAGGAATATTTCTACTTGATATTCTCTTAATGTTCTTAAAGCTACATAGCCGTGGCATCATTTTTTTCTTCCTGAAGAAACATCTCAAAAAAAACTGCTCAAAGTTTTCCATACTGTGTTAGGGCTAAATGAACCTCTAATAGTTTTAACTTGGTTCTCGAGCTTTTTAAAGCTTCAGAACTGCACCTCCGTCCAGGACAGAAATCTGAGAGTTAATGCTAAGAGGAGACACATGACAGATTCCTAGTTCCCATGCAGAACCTTGCAATGGAAATGGATTTTTCCACTACAGAATAGTGCATTTGTGCACACAGGTGACTGTGACATGAATGTAAGTGTAAGCATATCTATTGCATATGTACATGAAAATCAGATTTTTTTCAAATATATACATAATAAAATTGAATATGCTTTTCACATGCTCAGGAAACATCTGTGTGGATAGAAGTAATATTTTTTAACCAAGTTACAACCTTGGTTCCAAGGTTATAACTCCTATATATTTTACCTGTTTAATTGAAAAGATGTTTATATCATGAGAGCTTGGAAAACTGAGAAAACTTGTTTTGCTTACCCCATAATCTGCAGAGTTTGCTTTGATGATAGTATGTCATAATTCCTCCCGGGTGCCAGTCAAAACAAAGACTTTGCACTGTACACAAGCAGCTCTTGTTTGGATGGTTTTGGTATTTTGAAATGTGGAGTAAAATCCAAGACACATTATTTCCCTTCCTGTAGTTGAGTAAGGATAAGGCTAAAGTGTGAAGAATTTTTAAGCTTAAAGTAATGGGGGCTTTGATCCCCTTAACACAGAGCCACTGTGACTGTGCTGTATCATGGACAGTTTAAAATAAAAAGGAGGGGGGTGAAAAACCAGAAATCTTTCAAACTGCCAACTTTTGCTGAAAGGGGATTCTTTAGATGTTGTCAGCAATGAAACTTGCTGGAAAATATTTCTTTAATGTTTTGAAGCTTCCAGAGATAGAGAACAATTTACGTGCATATTTTTCGTATTTTTCTACTTACCCCATTTACCTGTGTTTTGCCATCTATCGGGTGTCTGTTTTAATTGTACCATTGAATTATGTCACTAAAACTAGTCATTGCACTTACGTACACTCATTGATATTTGGTCAGAAGAAAGCTTAAATTTGTCTTTTGAAGCTTGGATGGGTGGGCAAAACAAAGTATTCCCTGAAATTATACATCACAAAAATGACAGTCAATATTGTGAAATATCATACTGCTTGTTCTAGGTTCACGTTCACTGAAGTAGCTGGCTGTTGTCTGTCTGTATTGTAGCTGGAGAGTCGGTTGGTTGAGCCTGAGATGACGCTTAGGCCTGAAGACAAGTTTTAGGCTTCTGATGTGGGATATCAGTTGGGGTGTGTGAGAGGGAATGTGTGGAGCTGCAGGTTTGGAGAGCAGGTAGTTGCCTATTTGCTGCAAAACCAAAGTACTGCAGCACTGCTCAGTATGCTGTCTCCAGTGGTGACAGGAGTGGATTATTGAAGTGGAAGTAGATCACTCTTCACACAACAGTCCTTCCCGGTTGCCTTAATGCAGATTTCCCCCAGCACAAGCTGAAGGTTATATGTCATACCTTGAAAACAAGTTGCTTCATTTGTCCTTTCTTGTCTGTAAAATGGAGCAACTCTTCATTTTCTAAGTTGTTTTGAGATCTGTGGATGAAAAGGCTTCATTGTTATCACTATTAGCTTTCCTTCTAGTGAGTATTTTAGACATTACTGAGTCAAAACCGTCCAATCTCTTGTTCTTGGGTTCAGGATTTGCTGAGAACTCAATTTTCAGGTTGAGATATGGACTTTTACATCTAACTACTAATCTGAACTGAGATTATCTACTGTCTCAAGTAGAAGGCAAGAAGAATAATGAATAGCCTTAGACAAGACACAACAAAGTTTCCAGCAACATCCTGTAGTGCCCTGAGAGAGTTAATCATATCCCTACAGCACTGCTTGCTATCAACCACTGGTTGTCCTGCATTAATGAAGGGGCTACACCCATGACAGGAGCAGCAAACAAGGGAGAGCATCAGCATGCACAGTGCTTTCCTGGTGACCATATAACCATTGCTGTAGCCAGAGCTGGGCAGGTTGCTTTGTAATGCAGATTGCTCTGGCTGGAGGTTGAAAGTGCAGCAAAAGCGATGCAATTGCAGGCTTATTTAATAATGCAAGCAGAGGGCAAATCCCAGGAGCTGTTAAAAATATCAGCACAGAAGCTGTTCTGTTGTCCATTTTCCTTTGGGACTATTGTGAGCTCCAGATTTTCTTTTTTCCCCGGAGCTGTAGGTCAGATTTCAAGCAGACAACAGCTCTATTTTGAGGACAGCAGTGACCTGCTGAATGAAGGTGGGCACCCAGAGAAACCAGCTGCAGCTGGGCTGCCTGTGGTACCCAGGTGCTGCAAAGGCAGGCTGGCTGTGAGTTTCTAACCAGGCAGGGGTGAAGAAAGGTCAAGAAGAATCTTGCTGTTCCCAGTGTCTGTCAGTAAGAAATCATGCAGATAAAAATCTCACCACTCCCTCAGCCCAACAAAAATTTCTTTCTCCATCTATATATCCATATAACATTACAATACAAGCCTCAGGGCATCTCTTGTCCTTATCTAAACAAAAGTCTTCTCTGAAAACCTTAGTCATGCAAGTTATGGCATGAAATCACCCTTTCAGCAGAAAAATGGTAATTTTGCATCTGGAGTCAAAGGAGGACTGGCTTGGTGTACAAAGCTATTATTTTTCTCACATGCAATCACCCTTAGTAATTTGGGAGCAACTCACGTATCAGTCTACAAGGGTTTTTATTCAGTGCAGGTATAAATCCCACTGAAGCTGTACTTGGATTTTTCTTTGGGTCCTGCTGGCACATGGATCTTATGGAGTGTTAACCACATTCTCCTAGGAGGGCTCAAAAATGACAGACAAGAAATTAAGTGGGAATGACCTGCAAATAAATGTAAGCCCACAACACTGTGTCATTGTTCTGTGATTAAACTGAGGAGGAAAGAGGGGTATTCTGGAGAAAAGCAGGAGGTTTGAACAGGGGAATGTGCTGTTGGTGTAGTTTTTGTAACAAAAAAAAAAAAAAAAAACACCGCATTTCCAGGTGTAATTAAAAACTTGGGTTGCATGTGATTATCAACTGTCACCTTATTTTCCAGGTATTGATTATTACATGCTCGCTCTTTCTGGGAGGGCCCAGGCTGACTTGCCGATACCTTGAACCATTCCCAAGTCTGGAAAGGGTGGAGGTGGAGGAAGCCCTGTGCCCTTCACCTGGCCTCAGTCGCAGGATGGCTGAGCATCCCTTGCACCCTGGGGCCTTTTCTGGTGCCATCCTTGCTGATGGCATGTGTTTCGAGGTAGGGGAAGGGGAGGAAGCTGTGTGCTCTGGGAAGCGTCTGCATGATTCTAGGTGGGCTGCTGTCGATGCAGCCCGGTGAGTGGGTACAGCTATCTCCTGGGAAGCAAGTCTGTGTGCGAGAATCTTTTCCAGAGAGAAAAGTCTGAGTGTTCCTCAGTTTGCATAGAGTTAACTTGTGCAGCCGACACCAAAAGGAATGTTAAAACAGTCCTTAAAAATAATTACATGTAATGATCCCTTTCTCTGTTTTCCTGCCTTAAAAATAATTTACTTGCCTTTGTTGGTTCAGGCACAGCGCAGATGTGAGCTGAGTCTTCCTTTAAATAAGGCTGCTCTCAGCTGGCTGCACCGCTCACCCCAGGCGGTGCGAGCGGCAGCTTCAAGGCTCGCTTTCCTCTTCCCGACCCAATTTAAACGCGCGGCCTCTGAGCGCTGTGCCTCGCAGCACTGTCCCACGCGGGACAGCAGGCAGGGCTGGCCGGGCTCGCTGTGGGGAGAGGGAGGTGAGGAGACCTCCTGGCTGGGGAGCAGAAGGAAGCCAGTGCGTGCCCTGAGGGGCGGCTGCGTGGCATGCGATGGCTTGGCTGCTCTGTCCTTTCCCTGACTTCTGCAGTGCGCAGCGCTCCATGCAGGAGGTCCTATAGCATAGGCTCCCTCCCTACTCCAGACAGATGGTAACTGGTAAGCCTTGATTTCTTTCCTTAATTATAGTGTCTCAGTGCAAAACTTTAGGTTCATATTTAAAATGCTGCTGATTAAGAACTGCACTCTGCAATACTATTTCTTGGCATTGCTGCTGCCTTGCTTTTTGCTTTCTTGGGAAGGTGAAAAGCAAGCTTTAATAGTTCCCCTCTCTTTTTCAGATCTTAAGCAATGTTATGTTATCTCGGCTTTAGCTTGAATGTTTATATTCCCTATTGCTGGAGATCTGCTTTCCCCTTCCTTCTGCCCCCTGCCACCGCCCTACTTAGACAATCCCCAAATGCATGGCTTTTGAAAGTGCTTTTAATACCTCTCACTTCACTGTTTATGATGCTGGGCAGTGGTGCATTCACATTATCACAGCACGGGTAAAATAATACCCACTTCTTCACTTACATCCTATTACTGCACCTCGGAGAGCCCTCTCACTTAGATTACTCAGGGGAAATTCAATGACATACAGCCTTTTGATTTGAAATATAATCTGTTGTGCTGAGATTTAAAAGATACCCTAATTTATTTGGAAATGGCCAGTAGTTTGCTGGTACTTTTTTGACTGCAATGCTTTGTTAGACCATGATTTTTCCATCTAGCTTCTATTCCCAAAACCTACTGAATGATCATGATTTACTTTGGACATCTGTTAAATTCTGGGCTGTCTGGGGAACAAAGCAAGGGAGCTGCATTCCTGATGGGAATATTGGAGGAGAATAGTGAAACCGGCTGTGTTCTCCCAACAACAGGGTAATACAAGAGCCACCCAGCTTTATTGCAATTCCTCTAGCTTGCATGTTTTTTGCATGTGAATGTAAACATGTGCGTATCTGGACATGTTATGATTAACTGCTGTTACTAAATGTATTTATCTTAAGACCACCTCAAGCCTTTCCCTGAAGAGCAAAGACTATCGGACCTATTGCTTTGCTTTTTTTCAACCAGAACAAATCAGGAGCATGGACAGGAGCAGTGATAGGGTGCTGGGACCTGTTTGGTTCCCCACCCACTGATGCTGAGATATTTCTGTTTTCAGCTGTCACTACTAGTGTATTCTCAGTTCTCCCCTCCGCCCCCAGCTGCAACCAGTACTAAAAAGGCTGCTTGATTCTTTCCCAGCAGTTGAAGCAAACCCTACTGCATTTCTGCTTCCTCCTGCAGGACAGATTTACTCACTGTGGTTACCCTGTGGTTGCCACATGTTAGTTACATTAAAGGCACTGCTCCCTAATCTAATGAAACAGAAAACCATCAGATGTATGAAAACATTCTGTTATTCTCCTGTTTTCAAGAACCCTTCCTGTTCTCCCCATCACTAATTTCATGAATAAGGTCAGCCTGTTGGAAGGGAGCTTTCAAACAGTGTGTCAGGCTGAGCTGTTAAAATACATCCACCCTGTCTGGATTTCAGCAGTTGCAATAACTGGGAGCACAAAGGTGCTATTCCTGTTTGAAGAAGAATGATGGGTATTTGTGAAGTAAGAGTAAGTATCTGGGGTTCTTAATTGTTCGATGGCATTGCAAAAGGCACACCGTGAGTCAATAAAAGCTTTACCTGAGTAAAGGTGGTTGAAGTACTTACAAAAAGGTGCTCTAAGGGTGCTGATGTCTAATGCCATTAAACACACAGATGGAGATCTGCTGCTTGTCTGTTTCTACCTGAAGAACAAACTATAACCTGAACAGGGGTTTTGGAAAAAAAAAAAAAAGCTATTCAAGACAATTTCTAAGTGCTTTAAAACATTAATCCTCACAAAGTGTCTAAGTAACAGCAAATGTTTAGACATGTATTTCAGGCACAAAACAAGCAGTCCTGTGTATCAGTAACAGGAGACTTGAAATAGTCTGTTCTGCTTTGGGGGTTGTAAGCTTTGTTATTGTCATAATAGGAAGTTTAAGAGCATACAGGGCAGGAACAAAATTCATTTTTTTGCTTGTGACCTTGTAAGTGAAAGGATCATTAATGCAGGAATCTTCACATCGCTGGGAACAGGAGCTGGGAGTGCTGACTCCCTTCCATTGCTCTAACTCCCCATAGCTAATTCACTCTCTTGAGTCATATCGTTTTATATCTGGACTTCAGCATAACGTTTAGTCAGAGATGACAGCAACAGAACTACTTCATGAGTCATCTACTTAATCCTGCTCCAGACAGAGGGCTCTTCCTTTTTTTTTTTTTTAGTCTGTTAGCTCCACTATGTTGCTGTTAGATGTGGTGGTGGTGTTTTTTTCAATCTAAATTAGGTTATTTTTTTCTGTGATTTCGACTCTGGTGGCAGTGGCATTTTCAGCCATTGCAAGGATTTCCTACCTCTTCTGCAAGGATTTTTCCTACTAGTTTGTGCTGTACTCAAGCAGATTGTTTCCAGTACTAAAGGGAAAACTGTCCAGGAGGTTTCCCATGAAGAAGCTGATCTAATCCATTTGAGCTGGTAAAAGACTTCTGTGAACTTTGAAATGTGCTGCACTGTGCCTTACAAGTAATGCATGGTCTGTTGCTTTTATACCAGGGCAATAACAATTCGAAATCAGAATGTTATCTGGAGATCTGTAGGACTGCAACCAAGAGAAGCTCTCCCAGTAGCTGCTAGAGCTGTGTGAAATTTCTATAATGAAATCCCATACCCTGTGAGATACTCCAGGCTTTGCTGCCAGCCTGAAACCTGAGTTAGGGTTATGGAGGTCTATGAAACTTTCAAGAGAACCACAGCCAGTTTTTTGTTTCAGCTGAGTTTTGCAGCAGTGCCATAGGTTCACTTAAATGCTGAATATGTGGAAATGAGCTTCTTTCCTTCCATGTGAATGTTAATTTAGTACACTTTGTTTAGCTGCGATAGCAACACAGTTTTTGGAAATGTTTTGTGTGCATTAGTCATCAATATCTGAGTGATGTTTCTATTGTGCTCATCTGCCAATGGTCCTAAAAAGCATCAGCAATTCATCTATTCCAGATGGGACAAGAAAGACTGACAAACTGCAGTGCTGCATTAAAAAGTGACTAAAAATGGAATCGTAGAGCATGTTTATTGTATTTTCGTGACTGCAGCAGTTAGGGACTGATTTTCTAGCATGCTGCAGCATTTGGGATTACCACTGTGGGCTGTCCTGTTTCATCCCACGGGATGACTCAGTCGGAAGTCTACTCTTCTGAAGGCTGTGTGGAGGACCAGCCTCTGACAACCATGCTGATGGGGGGAGCCATTCTTGCATCTGCTGCCAGGCGTACTGCTGGTTTCACTGACAAACTGCGGCTAGGATGGCAATTCTTGTATCGCTGTCAAGTTGGCATGTGTCACACTGAGCGCTTGCAGGTTCAGATGAAGAGTGAGGAGCACATCGGGGGGGGGGGGGGGGGAGCTCATGATTAAGGTCCTGAGCTAGAACCTGACTTCTGCTGTGACCTCTTTCCCTGACCCTGTGCTCAAGGTTGTACCAGATCTCTGGTTTCCATCTGCAGGGTAGAAATATTTCTCCATCTGCCTGCCCTTTGTTTCTCTACCAAAATGAGTGGGAGGGGTCTTTGATCAATGAAATGTGAGAATGGTTTAAGAAAAAAGCTAACTTCAGCTGATTAAAACTAGTTCTTGTAGTTTCTATATCTAATAGTGTCTTCCAGAGACTGAAGCAGAGCTGCTAGATGCAAATTCCTGCTCTGGATTGTTTTGCTTAAAGTTAATCTTTGTCAATCCTGCTTTTTCTGCCTGTATTTACGGAGTGCCCTGTCCACCAGGGTTTTGAATGCTATTACATTTTTACCATTTGTTTTCAAGACAGTCACCCTGGGGAGAGGCAATGTTCATCCCCACTGCAGTCTGGCCTGCCCAGTACTGCTACACTGATGCCTGTGCTGCCAAGCACCTGCTCACAGCTAAGCTGAGTTACCTGTAATTTGTTGAGAGGAAAACAAGGAATAAGAAAATTATGCAGAACAGTGATGCCCTGCATCTCTCCCAGGCAGGTTTGCCCTGGCTAGCTGCTCCATCGTGATCTCTTCCAGCTTATGAGGAGGGGGATTGGGACTGGGAGGTTTTTAAGGTCAGCACCATCTATTCAAAGCAAGAATAGAAGGTCTGACCTTTTTCAAATGGTAAGCTTTGTCAGTGTTCCCATTGGGATTTTTCCCCAGGTGACTGCTTAAATGTCACTTGTGGTAAACCAGGGGATTGGAACCATTATGAACTTCCTTTTTCCTTCATGAGGCAACACTGAGAGCTTCTAATGAAGTTAGATTTTTTTCTAAACATACCAGAGATAGTAATATAAAAGCATTTTTCCTATCATGTCTGTTTTGTAAAAATCATAGCTCTTGATGTTGTCTTTAGCAATGCAAAAAAAAAGAAAAAAATCCTGTATAGCTACAATTAACACTCCAGTAATAACTCAGTGGCATACATTCCTTGTGTTTATTGATTAGCGAACAAGCCCCCTGGGGTTTACATTGCTTCCAACACATTTGGTTCCAGCTGAATACCTGCAGTGTGCATTGATCTAAGCGTGTGATTTCTCCTAAATATCAGCCATCCTGTCCTATTGCACAGCAGCTGTATGTGTTTTTGTATCTGTGCAAAACCAAGTGGCTGAAAATGAAAAATCACCATGTGAAAAATGAAAGGGCACCTGTTCCCATCTCTGCTGCTATCCACGAGCCCTCTCTGTCACACTGAGGTTACACCTGCATAATTCACTTCTCTTCAACAGAGTGACTCCTGATTTATATTTGCATGTGTGAGAAGAAACTCGGGTCCCTCAGGGGCTATGGCAGCTCAGTGCTTCAAAGAATCAGGTCCCTGCTACAGAAAAGGACCAGATACCAAAGTTCAAAGTGAATGGATGCTTATTTCTTTATAGCTTTTGTTTTCTTTGTGAACATGAACTACAGATCATTGCACAGGCATTTCCAGTATAGGTGTGGCTTCAGTACTTACTGCTTATTCTTTTGAAGGAACCTGCACTTACAAACAGAGCAGGATATGAAAGCAGATGAACATGCTGTCTGAAAGGACTTGAAGTGACCAGCTGAAGTTTGAAGGTTAGGAGCAGCAGGATGAGTTGCTTGCCAAGACAAGGGCTTCAGCATGTGCTGTGCTTGGTGGGTTATAGGAAGGTGTAGGTGCCTGCTCAAAGCATCCTGCCTGAGCTTTACATTGCTGCTGAAGGGACGGTGCAAGTGGTGGGGATGGCGAAGAGGAAGGATACAGGAAGAGTGATGCTAGAGATGTAGGAGTAATGAGCTGGCTTTGTTTCAGCTCATCAGCCTCTAATCTACTTTAAAGCTGATACTGAGGTATGGAATAGCGTGTGGCATGGAGGATGGAGATGCAGGTTTTCAAACCAGTGTTAGGGTGCAGGCTAATGCTGTAGTTCTATTCGTACTTGTATGGTAGGAAAGCACAGGCTGCATGTGGAAGGGTGAGAAGAGGCTGATAAGCAAATTAGGGAGCATTAATGCATCAGTAATGGGGAATGTTGTCTTGCAGCTGCATGTTCTGTTGGTCTTAACCAAGCATGAAGATGCCCTGTGAATGGTGCTGTCTTTGCTTTCACCTGCCAATGCCTCACCCAAAACTTGCTAAACAGGGTCATGCTGTGAGGGCTCTGGCTGTGCTGCTCGTGAGCACAAAGTGCACAGGTTCTGTTAACTTGGGGCTGCTCCATCAGGGCTCTGGTACCTGCACTCCACTCACTGTTGCCCAGCAAGGATGGGCTATTGACCTATCAAGTTCTCTCCCAACTCAACTTTTCTACAACTTAAACAGTGTCCCTCTCTGTACTCTTGGAGGCATGGTCTCTCCATGACTGTTTTTTTTTTTTTTTTTTTGCAATCCAGCGAAGTGTCTTTTCCTAAAGTGCAATCTCTTTACCTTGTGCTAATGTTTAATGAATCTATTGCAGCAGCAATAACAAAGAGGGCTGCAGCAGGACTGCAGATGATCTGAGGTTGTGTTACTGTTGGTAAAAGACAGGGCCAAGACTTTGGTAGCAAGAGGCTTGGGTGCAGAAAGGGAGGAGGGTTTCACCCTGAGCTTGGTCAGCCCTGCTCATGCAGAGCAATCACAGCTGCTGCTTTGGATTGCAGAATAAGAAGCTGTCTCCAAGGTTCATTAGGCCCTCGCCTATTAAGGGCTTTAAAAACTAGGGTCAGGACCTTGAAACAGATCTGCAGTCTGTGAGGGAGCAGAGTATGTGTGCTATCTGTGCAGTGAGGGGAGCGGTTTTGGTTCAGCTCCAAGTGGATCAGTGCCTGCAGCACAAAGCCACCTGGAATTAATTGAAAACACTGGTGGCCACTTTCAGCTGAGAGGCAGAAGGAGGCAGAGACTGGGAACAAACTGCCCTTAGCCCCTGGTTACACTGGTGGAGGCACATGTGGGAGGCTTGCACTGACACTTCCCATGCTGTATGTGCTTTTTGAACTTTATTTCCAGGGTTGTCAAGACAAAGTCTTTCATTGCAATTACAGACGTATTTTATTTTCTTGTAAGATGGTTGCACTCATTTATTTTCACTTGGGCCATGCTGTCCCCGACAACAAGTTGTTGCTAAGAACCAAGACAGCTTCTTAAATCCAAATGCTGCTTTTCTGTTCTTATGTATTTCCCCTATGTCTTCCCGTAGGTTGTGTGAATAGCAAATACAAGACTCTTCCTCAACCCCTTGGAAATGAAGCCCACCAGAAAGCAGTCACAGGTTTGGCAAGAAGGATTTCAAGATGAATTCCAAATCTTACTAGAAAGATGACTGTATCTAACAATTTTTTTTTTTTGCTTCCTTGCTATTCTGTGGTTGATGAATATGAAAGAATATCTAGTGGAAAGAGTACTTGTTCACAACTGATTGCTTTTGTTGGTCCTTAAGGAAAGCTACCTGCTCTTTGATGCCACTGATATTTTAGCATATGGAACAAAGCTAGGATGCTCTGGGTATTAATGCAATCAAGAGGAATTATCCAGGTGTCCTGTACTTAAAGTACAGCTAAGATCAATACATCCCAGAACTGAGTTTTGTTGGCCTCAGAAACATGAGGAGTTGAGGGACTTCCTGCTCCAGGAGAGTCACGGCTGGAAAACAGGTGGGACTATAGTTGCAAGCTTGAGGATGAGGTGGAGAAAGGACCATTTTGTCAATGGGTAAGAGGAGTTGCTTGCACATTGGTGAATTAGAAAAATAAGTTTAAGAAAGATCTGTGCTCAGATGCGACTCCCATTGTGTTCCCCTGCCTTGGTGAGAGGGGGTGATATAGTAAAGCAGGGTTTATCATGCAAGTGGCAGATGAAGGAAGCAGTTTGGCTCCTCTAGATAGGCATGGGCACTCTATTCTGCCTCAGCTTTTTAGTTCAACTCCTCTTCTGACTTCTATCAGGCCCCGTAGTTCCTGCAGGAGAACTCCGATTCACCTTTTCCCTGCACAGCTGGCCCTTTCCTCTCTGCCCCCCACCTTTGGATGTTCTTGCAGAACTTCCCTGCATCTCTGAGCTCTGACCAGGCACAAGACATCTCTCACCCCACAGTGCAGCCAGTTTTCCCTGGAGCAATGCTGATACTCCTGTCTCAATAAGTGCAGGCTCTTCCATGTGCAGTATGATGTCTGGATGAAAACTGGGACTGCAGCTCATACATATACATACATAGCTGCTGGACCAGTAATTCTTCTGTCTCCTTTTCTGTTTATAAGGCATAGCTCTAAACTGAATCTCAGAAAAACGAAGGTCCAGGCCCAAGAAGTAGAGTAATGATTTGGAATTTTTCTCCTGTTTTGTGTTTTTTTCCAGCCAGGTGTGTGGCTCTCCTCACCACAGAGGAAGAAGGGGCTATGTTCTTCAAGGGGAAATTCCAGTTTGGGGTAATGCAAATGAAAACACCATGTGTGTCCTTTTTCATTCAAATTACAAACAAAAAATTTGTGATACGAGTCATGAGCAAAGGCAGAACAGAGCCTAGAGTCTTTAATCTTTAAAATCTATTTTACATGATTAAAAGGATCCTGCCTAGAGAAAAGCAAGACTGGCTATTTATATCTCCATTCTTCTCCCCCCACCTTTTTTCCTTAAAAAATACTGCAGAGTCTTTCACATCTGAAAGACCACGGCTGGCTGCCGTTAATTTTAATGCTAAATCCTCATCAGCATTTCAAAACATTATGAAAATGTCTAAGAAACTGTCTTCTAGTAGCTTGAAAATATCGCAGGCAGCAACCTAAATAATACTGTAAGTGCCCTGGTAAGTACAAGAGCACATGCTGGAAAGGAAAAGAGGAAAAATAAAAGGCTTTAGCCCACCAAGCAAACATCAGTTCTACAAAGCAGGCATAAATGGATTGCAGAATTTCATGGATGCTGAGAGTTTGAATTACTGACTGAGCTACACCTCACTTAGAGAAAATGTGGCTTTCTTTTTTTTAGAGAAAGCATCAAATATTGAATGCTACTGTTTGCTGTGCAATCTGCTCTGTGGACAAGTACATAAATAACCTTACATGTAGGGTCCTGTTTAGGCCAGCAAATGCAATTAAAGGAATGGAATATGTCAAAGAACCTAATATTAGCGCTCTATTATGCTGCATTGGCAAAGATGATAGATGCCAATTAAATTGAAATCAATGGTCATGGGTTAAACAAATGATGACTCTGATCAAAGCACTCCTCCTTAGTGAAGCATTAAACCTGTTCCTAAACTGAAATACACGCTTCTTACAGTCCTGCTTAAAATTGAGCATGCGCTTAAGTCATTTTCTGTTTAGGGAAGGGCTGGAACATGTATTTGGGGTTTATTTTTAATTGGGAGTATCCATGCTTACCTAGTTCTATGTAGATGGGATTCATACAGTCATGCATATGCCGAATTTCACTGGGGTTTCAGGACATACTATTGCTGTATCATGCTCATTTATATTTATAGTGCTCCAGCAGGCTTGGGGAACTATATAAGGATTTCAAAATCTCATGCCATTTCTGCTTTCATTGATGCTTTCCCTGAAGCTCTGCCCTTCAGTGGGATGGCAGTTGAGCACTGGGAGTGGTCTTTCTCCCTTGGTAGTAAGTGGGATGCTGCCAGTTGAGGATGACTATCCATACTATTAGTTTTGCAATAGTGATTTTTTTCACCTTGACAAATATTTTCAAATAATGCCAAGTCCTTCTACTTTTCTAAGAATTCAAGTGATTTTTTTTTACCCTTTTCTTTTTAAGAGAAATCTGGAAACCTATAGTCTCATTTAAAAATTTTTTTTAAAAAGTTTTAAAAAGATGAAATTTTCCGAAAGTTGGAAAAAGCTTACTCTTTTCCCAGTTCATATATGAGGTGGGACAAGAATTCTCTCCAAGTAAATACAGTCAAAAATCTCGCCTTTGGGAAATCCCAGATTTGGGGGGAAAATGCGTACAAGTCAAAAGTGAAGGCAGAGATGGGAAACTTTCATCAGCCCCTGTGCTGCTTTTTTTCGTGATTAAATACTAGGTTTAAGTATCATCAACAATATGAATTCTGAAGAATACATGAGAATGCACTTGAGGTTAGAAAGCTTGTCTTTTATTCAGGTATTTAAAAAAAAAAGCCACTAGACTGTTCTTGAAATAAATCACTGAGAGGGTTAGATGAAGGCTGGAGGTGCACACTACATTTTTCATCGCCAGCTTCTCGTAGCCAAGGTATGTTGTCAAGACTAACCTTGGAAAAGCACTTCTATTCCTGCATAGCTCTCCATGGTGGCATCATTAATGTTGATGGCTATAATTGACCACAAAGAGCAGACCTTTAGTCCCTACCTGATCTTTCAGAGTGTTTATACACTGCTAGCCTGACCACACAGCAGGCTAATGAGCATTGCACTTGACAAATATTGTCATGCCTAAACAGAAGATAGTGCTTCTGCTAAGACAAGCAGCAAGCCTGGGGGCATGTCATGCTCAAATAGTAAAGTTAAGAACTAACATTAATTCTCTTCCACTCACTGGGGCCTGATCCAGATCCCTAGTGCCAGTTAAGTCTTTCCACTGTGAGCTTTTCACCTCTGTGAAGAAGCCCTTAAACTCGCAATACAACAAAAGAGCAAAAACCACAATACAACTGAATAGTATAATAATGAATTTGACCATAATAAGTGTAAGCTGCTTTTTAACTGGAATCAAGGCCCTTCCAGTAGCTGACTGAGGTATCAATTTGAGTTGAAAAGGCCAGATCCTGATTACCTCTAGATTTAGATGTCCAGAGTCTTGATACAGGCTAGATATTGCTCCAGATTTTGAGCTAGAACAAAACATGATGAGCAATTTGGAAGAAATGAGAACCTGCAATATTGTTTCTCTTGAGCCAGTCATGCAAAGCTCTGTGTGACTGCTGCATGCAATCTGCATGCAGAGTTTTGGGGAAATTCCCCCTAGCCCTGCACCAAGCCTGGTGATAAATCCCAGGTAATTGTAACACCGGTGTGGCTGAGCTACCTTTGCTGGGCTACGTATGTGCGTTTTTCTTGAACAACAGCACAAGTTCTAATGACTTCTCAGTGTTCCCTCTCTAGGTGCTATAATTTGAGAGCAGTTCTTGTGAAATGAATGGGATTACTAATTATGCACTTGTCTGAGTATCTCTTGGGTCTGTTTACCTGGTGTCTAGGTCTCACTGTGGATTTTGTCATAACTTGCCATGATTTACTCAACGGCTCAGTCTTTTTTTTCCTCCTGACAAAACCCTGGATATCAGGTAGGGTCAGATATCCCTGAAGTTCTGGGGTAAGTCTCGCACTGTAATATGGCACAAAAATGTGATGCTGAATCACAGACAAGGGCTGGAGCATCCTTTCCAGCTGGGCAGCGCGGTTCTGCGCTGACTTGCTGTTTGGCGACTCGTGCTGTAGCAATGTGATGTAAGACAAGGCGCTGCTGACCGTTCCTGTCACCAGGTATTCATCTAGCTCGCAGCATGCAGCCAGCCACGCTGAAACGGACGGGAATGAGTGTGCCATGAGGTCCTTCGGGAGACTGTCCTGTTGACAGGAGGTGACTTGCTGGAATATGCACCTGAGGCCAAGTTCAGCTGAGCCACTGAAGCAAGTGGGCCTTAGTTTAGGTCGTGTCTAAACACAGCCTGGAGCGTTTTGCCTGCTTCTGTTGTGAGCAGTGCTTCAGCTGCGGGCACGGGATTGCCCACAAGCAGTGCTGGAAGGCACAGGCCTGAGCTGCAGTGAGCGCGTGGGCTGGCAGCACTGCAGCGGGCGGGCACTGGGCCCATGGCATCCCTGTTTCCAGCATGCTCCATATGCTTAGCAGATCCTCCAGGGACTGATCCTTTGCATTAGGATCTGCTAACTTTGTGTTCAGAATCTTGTAGACTAAATGAAAAAAAGTTTATCTAAAAGAGCAAGGACCCTTTTTTTTTTTTTTTTTTTCCAGTGCTGGGAAGCAGGTGCAGGGAACACTTCCCACCAGCCCTGCTCTCTTCCCTGTGGAACGGACGTGCTTGGTGTACCCATCAGTGCCCCAGAGCCTCAGGAGATGTGGCCAGGCCCTCAAGGCGCATTCAGAGGTGAGCAGTGTGCTGTAACTGAGCCGTGTCCTCTTAGGACAGTCTTGATCCATGATGTTGGCTGTCAGCAAGGCCCCAGTGGGAATCGCTGCGGATGTGTTGATGTTCTGCTTCCTCTGCAGGGAGGCTCTAAGCTGCTGGGGTAGCTTTTTATCTAAATATCACCTAGTAGCTTTCACCTGTGTACTATTAAACTGTTAATATATCGGGGGGGAAAAACTCCTTCAGGAGAGTGAGTTAGGAATACCTGAATGAGGTAGCTGTTATCCTCAGCAAAATATTATTGTTATTAAATGTTCCCACCAGATACTTGGACAGCTTGTGTTACGACTGCAAAGCTAACATTTCATTATAGGAAGATATATATTCATAATAGATTGCAATTTACCAAAATACACAGAGGGCCCCAGATTTGTCAGTGTGCATTTGCTCTGCAAGAAATACATCTCACTAAAAACCAGATGTCAAAATTAACAGTAGAGCTTTTGCAATGCAGGGAAGAAAGCTGACATTTCAGAACTGGCAGTCCAGCTGTGTTAACGGCATCAGGGAGCCTTTGTGTTAAGTACGATGTTTAGCAGTGGAATTGCATTAGGAGTTGCTTTACATTATAAGTTGTGGGAAATCGCCATACTGTGTTGGGGACAACAATTGCAATTGGGTGAGATCCTGGATCCCTCTCCAGCCCCCAGTATTCTTTTTTTCCATTCATTTGCCGTGTTCTTATGGTAAAATTTCAAATGGTTGTAAAAGTGGCTTCAGTTTTGAGGAAATTGCTGGGGATCATCACCAGGGGCACATGTTGGAGAGGGTGCGGGAACCCGGAGTTTGAAAGCTCTTGCAAATGTCTCGGGGACTGTTCTGAAATGCAAATTATTGACACATACCCTTCTGTTTTCTAACGTGCTTCATCTTCCTGCTAATTTAACCTAATTTTCAGGGTCTTTTTATCTGTAACTTTCTAGAACCTGTCTTATCCATGCATTTTCTCATCTCTTTCACCTGTTCTTAGATGTTAGTGAGCCAGTACAATGATTAGCTGACTAATTTGTTGGCACAGTTTTCTGTCAGGGGAAAAAAGGTGCACACTTTAAAAAGTGAAGATAATTAACCATTGGAACAACATAAGCACTGGTGGATTCTCCAGCACTAGCGATTGTAATGTCAGGGGGGTTTCCTAAGAGATGTCTCTGTTTTTCCATAGGCATTAATTCGCAGAAGACCTGTGGCCTGCACTATGTGGAAGATGGATGATCCTGGTAGTACATCATGTCCTAGGAGTTCCCAAACCTGGTGGCTGGGCACCGTGTTTAGTTCTGCTGCTGCTTTCAGGAACGCATGGAGGATAGGTTTGGACACAGGCAAGGTCCATGCTTTGCCTTAAGGAGTGTGTACCACAGAGCGGGAGATCTGTATCTCAGGTCGCATCAGTCTAAGGGCAATGAGCTACCTGTCAGGCAGTGGGTTATCTTGGCTCCTGGGGTCTCTAATCACCAACTGGAGGGTGGATTGCAGTCTCTCGGAGCCTCGATGTATTCACTGGAGCAGACACTACATCAAATGGTGCTGGTGTGGACTTGGGCTGCTCCCTGGGGAAGTGGGGTTGGGAATGTGCCTGGGGAGCCTCTCAGATGCTGCTGCGTGCGGACTGCAGCCTCCTGGAAGAGCATCTCCTCCCCACTGGGCCTGGGAGGCAGGATGGGGCTGAGCACCCAGAAAAAATGGGGTGCAGATATGGGAAGGATCCTCTCAGGGGGCCCTGTGGGAACCAGTGTCCCACTGGTAATAAGACACGGTGTATTTATGTGCCGCTTGTTTTGAGCACCCCAGAGGAGAAGCCTTGCTGCAGGGCACTGCTGGGTGGCACCGTCCCCTCCGTGGGCAGGCGGATGTGCTGCCTTACCTGCAGGCGCTGAAGGGAGATATTCAATTCGAGCCCTTGAAGGCAAGGTCATATTTCCTCTTTAAATTCCAGATAGACAGAGATTGCTGTTGACCCCAAAAGCATTATGTGACCTTATCTACCATACAGATTTTCCTGAGGTTTTCCATTAGAGAGGCGGGCCCGCTGCTCGAAGGGTGAGCGCGGGGGAGATGCCCACATCTGAACCCACGACGCCGAGCAGAGGTGGCTGTTGGGGCAGGTTCAGGATGCTCGGCATGGTGAGCTGGGAGAAATAAGAGGAGGAATATTTAGAGGAAAAAAATCTCCCCAAAGCCTGGTGGAGATGTTCAGCCCTCTGCAGTCAATCACTTGGGCATGATCTTGAGCACCTATGTCAGTGTTTTGCTGAAGTGGGGCCTGGCAGAGGAAGAAGTCCTTAGGCAAATCACGATGTATAAATACCTCTGCTGTGAGTGTAACTCAGGCTGCGGTGCTGCCACACAACGCAGTCAGCGATAAATAGGTTCCTGAATTAGAGAGAATCTCTGCTCTACTTCAGACATGACTGCTCGAGCTACATATAAAGAGTGTCCTTTGAAATAGCAGCTGTGTCTGTGTTATCTTCATCTGAAAGATAAGTAATTATGAGAATGTTATAATGATTTCTTTAAAAAAAAATGGGTCTAAACAGCAATTGCTTTTTAGTGCAGGAGATATTTAAACATCAGTACCTTGAATTGATTAAAAAGAGCTGTACTGATAATGCAATTTTGTAGCTTATGATTTGCACTGAACGGCGCAATGAATCATGATGAAAGGCTGAAGAGATTTCTGATGGGGACCCTATGCTACACCCGTGGCACTGAGATGGTGTGTTCATCTCACAAAGACTGCATTAAAAAAACAAAACAAAAACAAACCAACAACAACAACAACCCCCCCCCCC
>VXAA01001080.1:40139-110683 GCA_013399115.1 Anseranas semipalmata
CCCCCCCTCCTTTTGCGTTGCTGGGGCTGGCCAGAGTTAATGCTAGAGGTTTTAGTGGCATGTTTTTGTTCATTAACAGTGGAGATGGGAGTAGCTGGCTGTGCTGAAGCACCTCTTAGAGCCCTATTTTGAAGGAATACTGTGCATTCTTCTGTACATTCATGTCTTCTGTATTTCTACTTTGACTGAAGGATTTTTAATGTCACACTTCTATCAAATTTGCATTTCTTCTGCAAATTGTTTTTTTTAACTTGCCCAAATGCAAAGTAGATTTCTTCCACCTGGGTATGTAACCACTAGAAAACGGTCTCCCAGCTGACAGGCAATATTGGTAAAATCTTGGATCACAGAAGAATTTGCATCTTCTCCTTGAATCACCAGGCAAGTTATTTATTCAAGCCTCCTTGGAATGAGTTGCCTTGCAACATGCAACTCAGCAGCTCTGGAACCACTTATGAGTAAGGTTAGCTGCGAGATGCTTATGGTTTGTGTGTTCGTGCATCTAGCAGGCGCTGTGAGGATGCAGGTAGCTGTACGCAGGACATGTAGCACTTACCATGATGAACTGGACTCTTTCACAGTTCTTTTAATTCCTTTTTTGCATTGGGGTGGTGGTGGGGGAGATGGTATAAGAGGCAGGGGATTTGGTCCAGTGTGCCTCTGAGCTGCACCCTAAGCATCCTTGATTTCACTTGGGCTCAAGGTGGTGCTGGGTCTGGAATCCTCCCATACCCTTGCTCCTGTCGTTAGGCTGCTGCCTCTGCAATGGGGTCTCAACAGTCTAAATCCTCATCCTCAAGCAAGTACTGACAGCCCCCTCGTGTTAAGTTTTGTAAACACTAATTTGTGACATCTCCTGTGGCTTAAATCAAAGCACTCAAGTAAAAGTAATAATACCACTGTTAAAGTGAATGTTGCAGAAGAAAATGTCTGTCACCTGACACTAAATGGAGATGACGCTGAGCGTGTTTCGGGAGATGCTCTAATGAGGAGGCACTGGGGGAAGTAGTGCTGCTTTCTCAGCCCTGAAGCTATTGGCTCTGTGGGCTGCCTGGCAGAAAACAAGAAGGAAGAATATTGCTTATTTCAAGTCTGTTTTGCGTTTTGCTCAGGTGCACATAAAAGGAGGAGAATGACCTGGCTCCTGCAAGTGCTCATTTGAATTGCAGCTGTGCAATCTGCTGCTGTGCCCGATCAAAGAGACCAAAGCCCTTTTTGTGCTAGGTGCTGTACAATCACAAAAGTTTCTCCCTGTCCTACGAAACTTGCAGTTTAACAGCCAGGACAGACTTACCTTAAATTATGCCTAGACTATATAGCTCTTTCCCATTTGTCTCTCTTCTTTTTTTAGCTAGCCTTTTTGTCTTTCCTTTATATTTACATTGATTGAATTGAATGCATCGTTCCTCCTTTTCCTTTGTAATGCCATCAACTCTGTTGTTGTGTTATATTAACTTTTCATGTCTGGCAATAACGGGAACAACATAAGCCCACTGGTGTTAATTTTCAAAGAAACTTCTGTAAGTATTCTTCCTATAACCGTAACACAAACTCCCCAGCAGGTAGCTGAGCTGGTTGTATCCATCTCCTGTGTTTAAGCATGTTGAAGGATAAAGCAAGCCTCTGTCAACATATAAGAAGCCCAGGCAAACTGGGAAAGCAGAGAGGATTACCAATAAGAGAAACATCAAGTTGCGTAAATTCCCAATCCCCTGGGAGGAGCAGGCAGCAGGAGAAAATGCCTGAAGTTGTTGCCAGTGTTAAGAACTCCAGGCTGGGAGTGGGTGGGAGTACAGCCACTGTGGCCTGCTCTAGAAACCCTGTATGTGTTTTGGTGGGGGCGATGCTTGCTGAAGACTGGAGTTACGGCTTTCCGAATCACTTACTGCTTTTACTCCCCTCTATTTAGCTTCTTTTGAAGGTGGGATCAGTTGGAGAAACAAGAGCTGTACGTGACTCCAGGCTCTTGAAATCTGTGTCACCAAGTCAAATAGACTGACATCTAATTGGAAGCTTGGTCTGAGCAGGTGATCTTCCCAGAGGATGTGAATTGTCCCTCACTCTTCCAGCCTGAAAGTGTCCTGTGGAGTCTTCTGACAAGGCTGGTGTACTTGGCACTGGGTATCACCAGCATGGAAACCCATCAGGTGGGCGGTGGTCTCGTGTGCTGAGGCTTTCTGTCTCTTTCTGCAGGCACTCATCTGAATTTGTGCAATCTAATGGTGTGGAGCACAGAGCTGGAAGGAGAGAATGGAGAGCAATTAGGAAAAGATGAAATATCCATGGGAAACTCAGCTGGAGCTGTGGCTGGAAGGGAAGATGGAAATACAAGAATGCCTCTACATCTGCAGTGTGGGAGAAGATTGTTTTGCTTCATGTGAACTGTGACTGCACTTGGGCCTCCTAGAGTTATCGATGGGCAGTGAACACGCCTGGACCCTGGGCTCCCATTTCTTCTGATGCTTTCCCCTGCTTGCCCAACGTGTGCTGTAAGGACCTGGCTGCCTGCTGCCCTGCTCGCCGCTGGGCCTCGCGCTGAAAGGAAGTGACCACTCTGCGAGGCTGGTGGAAATGTGCTCACCAGACAGAGCCCTGGCCCACGTGTGGCTTCAGCTCAGTGGGCGTCAAGGTCGGCCACTGCAGAGCACATGGGGATGGGCACAGCTGTCCGCGG
The DNA here is from genome assembly GCA_013399115.1 of Anseranas semipalmata. Lineage (NCBI taxonomy): Eukaryota > Metazoa > Chordata > Aves > Anseriformes > Anseranatidae > Anseranas > Anseranas semipalmata. The sequence goes on from VXAA01001080.1 coordinate 42,814, forward strand.
AGGCACACTGGTGGCCCCACTGGCAGGAATCGGGGCAGCTTGCTTGGCTCAGCACAATGGCACTAATTCCTGGTAGCAAGAGGGTTTGGCATTGTGGAGCTGCTCACCTGTCCTGGGGTCAAGGTCTGGTTGGGAGCTGGGGTGCAGAAACCTGGTTCTTCCTATTTCTAGTCTTCAAAAGCCATTTATTAAAAGGTTATAAACTTGGGCAGGTGCTGTTGTTGTCAAGAGTATTTCTAACATTTTTCTTTCGTTTCCTTTGTAAGTTTCTTTTTTTTTTAACTGAAAAAACACGCTTTGGATTCCTCTATTCCTTGTGTGATTAGGGGAAACCCAATCTAGTAAGTCAGAGTGCTTCTACCATGGAAATATTTAGCACCAACTCTGGCATATTTATGTTGGCTCCCTGATTAGACAAAGTGCCAGGCTGTCCTTCGCGGCCTTAATTATCGCAACTTCAGGCCAGTGTTGCCTGCTTACAGCATAATCCCACGGCCTAGAGTGAACTCTGAAAATGCTTAATTAAATGACATTCCACAACAGATTAAAGAGTCAGAAGCACAAGATAAAGAAAAAGGGAGACTGTGACCATAGGAGTAGCAGGTGCTCTTCCCTTTCAGGATAACTCCTGACTTTGATTATTTCACCTTGAGCATATTAGAAATAACAGCATTAATTCATAACATTTGAGGGTCTGCACTTGGCTGCTTGCATTTTGTGTGCAAAGCGGTTCAGAGGTGTCTCATCTATCCTGGCAGCTCCATGAATGGGCTCTGTGGAGCCTCCCTGATCTGCATCAGCTGAGGCTCTGCTCTGTGCTCAGCATGGCTTGTCTCTGTAATCGCATGTGAATTATGGCCTGCATGTGGCTCATGGTTCACCTGGTGCTGTGCTGGACATTGTGGCTGGCTGTTAGAGGATTGACCAGAGACTTTGTGCGTTGTGGTCCTGGCACCTGGATGGGATGTTTCAGCAATGTCACTGGGTGCCATTACTGCTCTGTGCTTCTGGAATTCGGGCTAAGCACCATGTCAGGTGCAAAAAATCACTTGCCCCTTTTTTGTTTGATTTTAAAAAGAAACCAAAACCTCTCTCTGTAAAAACCAATGTGCAGTTACTTGGAACAGGGATGATCAAATTGTGTTATGGAGTCCCCCTGGGAGCCACAGCCTACATCTAACCACAGAAGATGAGCATATAAATACAAATGTTGTAGATAACGTTACGCTGCGCGGATTTGGGCTCAAATCTTCAGCAAACCTGTTCATAGCAAGAAAATGACAGCAAGCAGGGCACGTGCAGTGCACTGAGCACATCGCATTCAAAGGCCAATCTGTAAAGGCAGTTATCACTAATATTGTGTTTTATCATATTATTCTTCAATTATTTGCTCCAACAGCTCTCTTGTCTTGGCTGAATAAACTGGCTGTGCAGAAGCTGACCTGGAGTAATTTCCTCTTTGCAAAGAGAAGTGGATCATGGGTGGATGTCGTGATGTTTCTGTGGGTTTGATTTGTGTGCTTTGTGTCCTTCTCTAGTCCTGTAACATAATTTCAGCAATTAAACTACAGGAGGGGAATGAATTAAATGCTCATGCTAACACAGGAGCAGTCATCGGGAAATAAAACACAGAGGGTGAGGATGCTCCCAGCTGGTGCCCTTGGTGGGTGGGAGGTGATGTGCTGGGGGGGGGTCACCATGCAAGGGCTGGAGGTGGCTGTAGCGAGGCAGCGTGGGGGGGATGCGTCCACCCCTGGAGACCTGAGCCTGAAGGATCTCTTATCTCGCAAGTGAAAGGAGTTTAGTGGTCCCAGCCTAATCCCTAGTGCATGTTTTGCCCACATTACGAAATGTACCACATGATTTGACACAACTGGAAGATTTGGGTGAGTGGAGGCATGGATATTTTTCATTTGATAGCAGAAGTAAGGCGGATTATTCCTAAACTGCATCAACTAAGATGTGCAAGGGAGTTTAGCACATCATTTCCCTCTCTCTAAAATGGAGAAGATACATTTTTTTTTTTAATTTTTTTTTTTTTTTTTTTTTTTTGCTGAGCAGGGCTATTCAGGTGGTGAGCTGTTAGTGCCGGGACTGCCTCTTGCTAGGGCTGGGAGGCTGCATGCATTTGCTTTGTCTGCTTCAGCTGTTGCCCCATGACTGGTCCCAGTGGGGTGCAGAGCAGCACCGTGGAGCGCGTACCAGCATCAAACCAGCCCTAAGCCTCATCTCCACTGGGGTTCGTCTGCATGCTGAGACACTTCCGCAGAGAGCAGTCATCTGCCTGAATACTACATGACTTTACTGAGCACAGTGCATTTACCAACATTAACATTTATCATCTTCTATCGCAGCTTTCCTTTTTGCAAATGCAAAGTAGAAGAGTTTAAAAGAAGCGAGTGAAATCTTACAGCAAAAACCTCTTTTTAGGTATTCCATGGAGAAATAACCTGTGGCAATACATGTGGCATAAGGATTTTTTTTACTTAGAGGTATTTTATGCTTGGAGCCAACAAGTCTGCACTGATTCCTATTCAGAGCTTTATAAGTGATAAAAAGCATCAGCGTAGATTTGTTTTCTTTATTCTATATTTACGATTTTTCCTGTAAATAAACTGAAAGCCCATCTTGTTCCAGTCCAAAGCCCCAGTTCTGTGGGGGTTAGAGCATTCTCTGCTTCCCGTTATGTCTCTACTCCATCTGGCAGCATGTAGCTCCTGTCTGCTTTGCTCTTTGGCTGGGTAGAAGATCAACCTGAGTCAAAGGCCTTGCCCTGGCTTAGCCTGAGTGAGGCTCACGTGTGTGTACAAACCGGGACCCCCCCTTGGCCTCAGCATTGAGCTTTGCACCAGCAAAGCCCTGGCTGGTGCACAGCACATTGTGCAGACCCCATCCCGAGGCCTCTTTTGCGGCTGGAGCAATATAAAGGTCTTTGGATCCAGTCTTCATCCTTGAAAGCACTTCTTTGAAGTCTTTGGACCTTCATGTGTCCTCCAGACTTTCATTTAATGTAGTATTTTGTTTTCTTTTGTTTTGTTTTAAAAGATTTCAGGTACGATTTCAACAAGCTGGGGATGTATCAAAGTATAAAATGCTTGCTTGAGTCTTAATCAATCCAAACTGTTCTCTTAAGAAGGAAACATAAAGGCTGTTGAAGCAGGCCAGACACTTACAAGGCAGCAGATGTTTCTCTTTATTGTCAGAACAGCAATCTTTATTAAATACCAAAGAAAGCCCTATAAATCCGGGAAGACGGTTGAGTCTATACTGAGGACACCTCTTCCTCAAGCCAAACAATCTTTCTAAGTCATTTGTTTTTCCTGCCAATCCTTCAATGGCATTGCAATGACATGAAAGCAAAAGGGAAAAATGAATATTTAACCATGGAAATAACCTGATGGTTTATGCTTGAGAAGAGAACAGGGGAAGCGAGGGAAAGAGCTGACATGATGCCTTTCACACCCGCGCTTCCTTCTTGCTGGTGCCAGGACTAACGCAGGGCTGTTGCAGGGGACCCCTGGAGATGCCTCAGCTTTAGCAGAGGGCTGGTGTGCCTGGTCATGACACAGTTAACATCTTGGCAGATCTTCTCCTAGAACGTGTCTGGAGAAAAGCAAACAACGCGTTGTTATTGCCTGGGAACAGCAGAGCCAGGCCTCTGTGGGATGGGGAGAGCTCTTTCTGGGTTAGCTGGAGAGCGCTGGGCATAATGAGTCTGGTAGTTTTCATTAGCATTACTAATAGCATCTTCCACTTTTAAGAAACAACAACAAGATTTCATGAATTAATAAAAGGGTGATTGTGATTGACTAAGCAAAGGGTGTGCCAGTCTGTGCAGCTGGTCTGTCTTAACTAGGTAATGTCCATAGATACGGCGTTAATTTAATTCTCAGTTGAAATACTCCAGAGGAAATGTCAGATCAATAATGTAGAAAAGGGCAAAGATTTGCTAAGCCTGGCTGACTTGCGTACGTTAACTACCGTGAGATAGATATGGATAAATGCTGAACATTAAGGTGAGTAATCACAACTGTCTTGGGTGTCTGAAAAAATTTTCTGCATAAAAGCTATACAAAACAAACGTGTTTCAGGTGAGAAGCTGGGAGTTAAGGTAGTAGCTTGTTATTTCACGCATGACTCCGCAGTTAACATCCATGGGTTTGCTGGTTTTCTGGAAGAGTACAAAGAGCCTCATTGCAGCATTGTCCCACCCTCCCCACCATGATGCAGAGAGTCCCCGATCCCGGCCCCAGTGTGGGGTCCTGCACCAGCACACCTTGAAGCCTGCCTGCATACGCATCAGTGCTAGCTCTTAGTTGTCTTAAACCTTGCTTTGTAGCATCTGGGTTTTATCTGTTTTGCCAGCAGGCTGTGTGGGTGCAACTCCTACTGGCTTCAGCCTGTGGCCTGCGGGAGATGCTAAGGAGATGAGAAATCTTACACCCGTGCTCTGGAGCCGCCGTGACCTCTGTCTGCATTAGTTTTCTGCTTGGAGGCATGGGCTGCTCTGCCTTCCCAGCTCTCCTGCATGGCAGAGCTGGGCAGGGCTGAATTCACCCCTGTATGGCCAAATCTGGATGGTCGTTCTGCCTGGAGCCCATCACGGCCCGGAGATGAACTGCATCCTGTGTGTTGGTGGCTGCAGAACACATAAGGGATGGGTAGGTCCCACGCTACTTGGTAGACTTCCATGGGACTGGGTGGTGAAGGGTGCTTCAAAGCAAATCCCACCTTTCCTCATCCAGAACCACCTCTGTGACCAGCAGCTGCGTTCAGCGCAGTCATGGCTAGCAGGCTTTCCTTCCAACAAAGACAAGAACAGACAACTTTCTTGGCCTTTGGGCCTGAATCTCAGCTATTTGACAGTTGCAAAGTAATATTTCCACACAATCTTTGCTAAACCATTCAGAAACCTCAAAGATTTTTTTTTTTTTTTTTTAAATAACATGATGTCTTCCAGTACCGAGAGCATGAGCTCTCCCCGAGACAGTGCCTGCGTGTGGAGGCTCTGGGAACACTGCGATTTCAGAATTGCCAAAACAAACAACAGGTGCCTGCGCTATTTTGCAAGTAGGAGCTCCTCAAATGTCAGACTTTGGCAGAGCAGATGCTTCCTTACCACACCAATCTTCTTACCCCAAAGGCCCCTGGAAACCTGGGTGGTGTATTTACAGTAAAGAAGGCAGAGTTGGAAAATATTTTGAAATCACCTTTGATGAAAAAGTCTTTAATGTACCTTCCCAGCTACTTGTTCAGCTGCTTAATTTCTGCTTTTAACAAAAGTATGGATCAGTATCAGGTTTAAGAACAACTGGAGAAGGCACACCATGACTCAGAGAGCTCATAATAGCCTTTTTCCTTGGGGCTTGGCTTACCTACTCTGGAGAAGTGTGCATGGGTGTAGCTACACCGAGGTCGCTGTACCAGTACAAACCTGTGGTTCAGAAACATGGCGGGATCGGAAAAAGTGCTTACACCCATGCAATTAGTCCTCATCCAGGAGCTGCACAAGCTGCATTGATGTCCAAGCAGAGTTTGTCATGGTGGTTGCTAATAGCAGGCGTGCTACGGTGGAGCAAGGCTGAACGGTGCAGCCCTTTGAGTGGGACTTCGTTACTTCTCCAAGGGATAAAATTCCAGCCTCAGGCTGCTTTGAGAGCCAGCAACACCATGAAGTTATCTCCCTCTGCTCCAAAGGACAATGCATTCCTCAGGAGCCACCCAGCCAGTATTCGCCATGGCACGGAGCTGGTTTCCTCATGGGGTGGCGATAGACAGGATCTGTCCCCTCTGTGATGGTGCGGGGAGAGCAGCACCGATGGTCTGGGGTGGTGGGGGCTTCCTGGTGCCAGCTGGCCTCTAACTGGGCTGCTCCCAGTTGCATTTTAAGAGGAAAGAAAAGAGCTGACGGAGCTGGAACTGCTTTAAGGTGGAACTGAAACAATAGCTTGTGGCCGTCTGAATCAGTTCCCTTGTTTCATAAATTTGACTCAGAGCTGAGTATTTCAGAGCCTCAGAAAGAGAAGGCTTATTTCAATTTTGGTTCTAATAATGGGCAAAGGTCACGGCAGCTGGGAGGAGAGGGGAAATGAAAGGCATCGGCTTGGCTATTTTCTCTGAACCAGCTTCACCCGTTCCTGGTTACAATCTCAGCAGAATCATAACTTGATATTAAGCAAAGGCTAGAAATGAAATTAACACACACAAAATTACATTACAGCTGTGTCAGGAGTCCTAATGCTGCGTGGCGCTAGCTAGGCCTCCTGGAGCAAAGTGACAAGGGCAGCGAGGAGGAGCTGGCGGCTGGGAGCAGAGCATCTCGCTGCCGTGCCAAGGGGTGGTCCACGAGCACAGCGCGCACCCGTGGGTCTGCCTTCGCCACGGCCAGGGCATGGGGCTGGGTACATGGCAGGGCTCCCAGCTGCGTGGCACTGTGGGGGCAGCCGGTCTCAGCAGCCGCCCCTCACAGCTCATGAAGATGAGCATCACCGCCCCTCAGCCTTCACATGGCTCCAGATCCCTGCTTTGCTCTCAGAGATTTTGCTTGCTCTCTTGAAGTTGTCTATAGCCTGTTTGCTCTTCATCCATCCCAGAAAAGCAGAACCTGAATACCTGAATGTGCTCACTTCCTAAGCATTGTCCCTAGGGACTGCCCCTAAGGTTTGTGACAACTGTTTGCCTTGCAAACATGTTAATCTGGTGCAGGTAGCCAGGCAAAGCAAGAGCTTGCTGCCCTTGCCAAGCTTCCTAGAGTGCCTGCTGGAAGTACGGCACATCCTTTGGTGTCTCTGCACAAAACACGGGCAGACGTACGAAACAAGGAATGGGAGAGCAGGATGCATTTTTACATATGGTAACAGTAACAATACACGTCCCAAAAAGCAATTATATCTGCGGAAGCTAGACGAGCTGGTGGCACACAACAGCCCTGCAGCCAGCAGCCATGGAGAGCCTGTCAGCGGCAACGCGAGCTACTGTCCCCAGGAACCAGTCTGGCACCGGGTGCTCCCGTGCCTCTGGCTGCCCGTTTGAGGCCATCACGTGGAGCGGGGCAGGCGGATGCGCCTGGCTGTGACTTCTCTGCCGGGCTCTACTGCTGCAAGCTGCTGACAATGTGCCAATGTGCCAGCTTCGACACCTGTGGCTCTGGTGTCGCAAACCAGGTTTGCAGAGAGCCGGGAGATTAATAGGAGTATTCCCATGATGTAGTTAACGACATCATTTACTTCAGAGGCTCTTGGGACAGCGCTGACACTTGCTTTAGCAGCTGAAGTGTTTAATGTGTGCTCCAAGATGCTCTCTAAACACAGATAGTACTGAGTGACACAAATGTATTTGCTGAACATTTTAGGGTTAGCACGCTCCAGAGCAGCGCAATCAAATAATTGTGAACGCTGGAAGCAGTTCTGTAAGAGGATCATGATTCTGTGAGCGCTCATGATTATTAAATACATCACAAATTTCCCTCTCTGTATTTTTCATACCTTCTTTCTCAAAGTATTACTCACATAATTTTCCCTCTGAAAGTTATTACGAGTGAATCACCTCTAGCTTGAGCGAGCAAACATGACCAAGTGTTTATTCTGTTCACAGATGGGCAATTTTAAGCCCAGATCCTGACCTTAAGAAAGTCCCTGAGCAAGGCTGGTGGATAAGCCCTGACAATACACCACTGGTCCCTGGAGCATCGTGACTCAGAGGCACATTTCTTATTAAAACGTTTCTGCTTTTAACTCGGGGCCGTCACGTCTTGCTGACCGGCAGCCACAGCCGTTACCCGTCCCAGCACGGGCACCCGCTGCCGCAGGGGGGCCACCAGCCCAGGGCCCTCGCTGCTGTCGGGCCCGGGCGCTGGAAGAGCAGGGAAGTCCTGATTTTTTCTTGTGGGAAATTAATCTAAGTCACCATATGTCCATGTGCTGCTCCGGGGGGGAAATAAAAAGGAACATCCCTGGGGCAGCTGGAGGACAGGGAGCAGGGGCTGAGCTCAGCTCTGGCCGTGCCTCCCCCTGTCCTGCCTCCCAGCCCAAGTTTGGTAGGATTTGCTCTTTGGATCAAGCTCTATTTTTTTTTTTCCTTGGCACCCGAGTTCAGCAAATTCATTCTGCAGTGACAGCTAATGGAGGGCAGTGTGTGCAGCCTGTGAAAGCCTCTTTGTCGCCTGCTGCTAATCGGAGCCGTTTTGCAGCCTCTTTGAATGCTTTTGTCTCGAGTTTTGTTTTCAGTTCAGGTCTCGCCACCGATCTCACATGGTTTCCTGGCTGGCAGAATAATCTCTAAGCTTAGCAAACAGAAGGCTTATAGCTTGTCAAATGAGCAGGTGAGGGAAACCGCACGCCCCGCGCAGGCAGGCAGCAGCCGCGGTGGGGCATGGAGCTGCACATAGGCTGGGCTGGGGAGCCCAGAGTTCAGGGCAGGACTGGAAATAAAAAACAGCAGAGCAACGGCTGGTGTCCCAAACCTTCTTATGGACAATTTGCAGGGAGGAAGAGGCTTTGGCAGGACACCAAGAGCTCTGTTTGCTGGCGTTGGTGTTTATCTGTTGCAGTGAGGAGAGATAAAAAGGGAGAAGAGCAAGCGAGGCAAGCACGGGGCTGGGGAAGTCACAGCCCACACGTCACCTGGCCACGGGAGCAGGGAGAGGGGCACCGGCTGCTTGGCAGTGCCCCAAGCCCCGAGCTCACACAGCTGCCCAGCGCATGGGTGGTGGGCTGGCAGGAGGCTTCCTCCTAGCTTGGGAACTGGGGTCCTGAGAGCTCCCGAGCTTTGGAAGTTAGGTTTAATTATTAGCTAATTGGCTGGGGTGTATCTAGTTTGTAATGAAGGAGGAGAGGAGGGACAGGTGGCTGTGGTCAGCAGAAGAGGTTCTGGCGATCTCCTGTTTAAGGCCGTAGAAGAAGCCCCCAGCCTGGCTGCAGGAGCTGGGTGGCCTGGCTTCTTGCTGCTGCAGGGTCAGTGCCCAGCCTGGTGTGTGTCCACAAGAAGCGGCATGTGCCCTCTGTGAGCAGCCGCGGGCTGGGCTCACTTGCTTGGGGGTGAAGCTTTGGTGGTTGCCTGCTGCTGTGCTTCATGGGCAATGCTCCTGGGAGGAAAGGAATAAGGTAAGGTGTTATGTTTTGTGGGGCTTTGTAAGCTAGGAAACCCTTTTTTGAGAGGGTCAGAGGGAGAATAAAACAAAATGCTTGCAATTCTGAGAGCCTTAAACTCTGACAAGGCTGCTGTAGGGCAGAATATGAGTAGTCAATCTCACATTGCCTTCTTTTATAATGCATAATTTAAACATATGTTAGTATTATTTTTGCATGATATAGCAAGCAGCTGTGTAATGCTGCCTCTCTAAAAGCAGTATTGGAGTGCCCTATCTCTGCTTAAGTGGCTACAAGGTCAAATCCCAGCTGATATCTTGCAGGAGCTGTGGAGCAGCTGAAAGGGTGTTAGGCTGAGACTGGCCCAGGATGTTCCTCCCCTTGCTGTGCCATAGGTGTGCGTGGTAGCAGCTGACCAAATCGGTGCCTGTGCTCCAGCCCTCACTGGTGAGATTAGAATAACAGCAGCTGGTTGACTTACAGATCCCATGTAGATCAGCCCAGGAAAAGCTACGAGGGAGTGGTGACAGGATCCACGTTAGAACATAGGAAAAGTCAGGGGAGGGGAAGAAATCAATAGGATTGACTTCAGGGCTAAAGTACAGCAATTTGGGGTTCAGATCTTGTAGTACTCCTGGAAAAAAAGCTGATCTGGTAGCTTAGGCATTGCATCTTGTTGAGAAGAAATACATAAGTGAGAATAATACGCTGTAATTAGCCTCCCTATTCCAGCTGAACAAGCTTTGCCACGAACCTGGGCTGTGCTGCATGCCCCTGCCGCACTGTGACGGTGCGGGGAGCTGTGAGCCCCTCGCCTTGGGCACGGGGTCAGCCAGGGCTGGTGTGGTACGAGGCACTGGCCCGCTCTCTGCTTCGGTCTGCCCGTACCTGGGACCTGCTCCCACTTCCTGGAGTGACCGAGGCTGACTGAGATTCGTGAGGTGCTCAGGCACTGCGGTGATGAGCACCATAGAAATTGCAGGCAGTGGAAATGTTGGTATTTGTGGAAAGCTTTTAAAAACAAGTCCTGGAGAACCATTGGAAAAATTTCTTCATAAATAAAAAGAATAATTACTCTCTATCTTTTTATAACTAGAGAATTTAAAAAGTAATTCAGAAAAAAAAATGTATTTTTGTACACTCTTTAACAAAACCATTTGCTTTTCCTCTTATCTGATGGCAAAACAGATCAGAATGAACACTTTCTGATAACAGCTGTGTATTTGCCAATTGTTTAAACAAATGCCTGCAAGCTCTACCTTCAATATTTGCCTTCAGAGGTTGCAGAGGACAGTAGCAGCCTGCACCCACAAGCTCTGAAGCCCCAAGGGAGGATGCACAGGGCCTGAATGGGAATGAAAAAATGCCTCATATATGGGTCTAGGTTGCAGTTCACTTTTCAGCAATGATGTACAAAACCATAAAATGGAGTATATTGGGCTGGAGAAACAAACTGGTTCCCAAGAGGCATAAGGAGGACAGGGCATATGTAAAATGCAGATGGGTGCTTCAGGAAGTTTTGCAGGAACACTTCTCCCCTGCAGGTCAGGTGCTCTGGACAGTCCCCTGTGCCTGTCTGGTTCTCCTGATAATTGGGTGCCTTCAACAATCTGATGCTGATTTTCTGCAGCTTGAATCCTGACCCTGAAACAAACCTCAGGTGGGTCTGGAGCACGGGTGAGTCTGTCTCCAGCTTTGGGTCAGCTAACTTTGCTATGTTTTTTCTGTTTTCTTCTTTAAGTTTCACCATCATCGCCTATCAGTATTTTTAGCACAAGGAAAGACAAGGTCTTTGAATTGGATCTTAGAGATAGGTGTGCAAATGAAAGGTTTGTTCCTGATGAAATGCAGAGAGAATAGCAGGGGGAGAGAACAGTATGTGCCTGAGCTACTGATGTCACATTTGTTTGATATGTTCTTCTGGATGGCAAGGGTAAGGATGTGTTTGCACATGTTGGTATTTGGCTGCCTCTGGTTTGCTTTCTGTAAAGAAGTGATATGAAATGGAAAGGTGAAATGGGAACTGGGAAGCCTGAAGCTTGTGTAATTAAAGTGCGAGTCATTATGCCATAATCTAATGGAAACCAGTGTTACAGTAGGTGCCAGTAGATAAAACTTCTTGTTCTGGCTTTGCTACAGATCAACTGGGTAACCTTGATCGACATTTCACCACTCCTTCCTTCTGCCTTTGCTGCTTTAGTGTCTGTGCTGCAGCTTCTGATGTTGTGCAGCTGTTTGTGCGAGGAAGGGGCTCTCGCTTGTGATGCTCAGAGGCACTGTGGCAGCCCCCAGCCCAGCTGCATCCTTTCTCTGGGGCAAAAGTGCTCCTTATCCTTGCTGCGGCTGCAAGGTGCAGGGAGCAGCACTTGTGTCGGGGTGACCCGGATGCTGAGTAACCAGCGTTGGGTACCGCAGCCACCCCATGCAAGGACGATTTGGTGATGTGTTGCTGAGCCCAGAGAGCTGTGCAGATGTGGTCACTGGTGTGGTGGTTCTTGGTCACAAAACAGGGTGAGGCTGGGAGCAGCCCCTGGACCTTGGATCCCATGTGGGTGCCTGGGTGGCCAAGGGGCACTGCCTGCCCCTTGACTTGTGGCACTTCACCCATGAGATACCCCACTGGGATGTGTTTGAGCACCTCGCGCTGGCTCTGCAAAGGGCCAGCACCATGTCCCTGTGGGCTGGTACGGTGGGGAGAGCACTGAGCACCCTGGCAGGGATCTGTGTTGGCAGCAGCAGGGTCTACAGGGCCACCTGGTCACCCGCGTCTCATCCCCACGTCCTCTTCAGTAGCACAAAATGAGTCCCTCGGAAGTGAAGTTAGCTAAACAAACAAATATGGAGCTATTTATTTTCTATTGTTGTAGAAGTGCTGCGGTCTCAGGCAGGATTTTGTATTCACTGCTCACATCTGCAGCCCTGCTGTGCAGGGGGGATGCGATGCCTTTCATTGCTCCAGTCTGGCCAGCAAAGCCACTGCAAGCAATTCCCTCCTGTGAAGCCGCCCCTCCAAACCTCTCCCCTTTCCCTGCAGCCCCAAAGCCGCGGAGCCGCACCGGCTGCCTGGTAAATGTGGGGTGTCAGGGAAACAAACGCGCTTTCCTCTTTGGGTGGAGGGAAGAGGAGAAAGACATGAGCAAATGCTGTCTTCCCTTGGAGCTATAATAACATGGCAGAGCAACTGAGGATGCAGCTGTGGTTCAGAGGGGTTTTATTTTTATTTTTTTAATACGCCACTGGGAGTTCAAACAATGTGTCAGTGATACGCTGCCTTTTGTGGGGAGCGGCTTCTTTCTCCACCCTCTTTTTTTCTTTCTTTCTCTCTCTTTTTTTTTTTTTTTTTTTTGAAGCATTTTAGTCATTCCATGGCAAACATAGCTCATTTGGATAAAAGCCTCTACTGTGACATCCACAGCCCGAATACGCAGAGTTGTTTGTTTCAAAGCAATAGTCTGGGAGAATTTATTGAACTGCCCCCTCATGCCTCCTGTGTAAATTAATGAAATGGACGTCCTGTGGCACTTGTTAAAAAGCAATAAATCCTCTCATGGTTATTGCTTTGGAGGTAAGGGGAGAAGATGCCATGGTTTAGCCTTGTGGTAGGACATCTGGAGAAGCTCCACTTCCCCTGGTGCTCAGCCCCTGGTGCGAGGTGCATCCTTCCAGCAGCTCGACAAGCCGAAGATGACCACAGAGGCCAGATCCTGCTGCACATCCCAGATGTGCTCAAACCCAGGGGCAGAGCGTGCTGTAGATGTAGCCTGGCTCCAGATGCAGGGTGGCACCTCCAGTGGCACGCGTGGGGGCTGTGACCACAGCGTGGAGCCTGCTGGGGGCTCCGGTGTGGCTGAGTGTTCCTTAGATCTATGGGCAGCTTTGTGCATCATGTCACTTGGTGATCAGCATGGGATGATGATAGTCTGCACTTACTGGTGCCTGTGTATCTCTCAGTGCTTTGCAAATCCTGATTAAACAAATGTCTTTTTTTTTTTTTTTTTTTTTAAATCCCCATATTGCCAGGATGTGGTAAAGCTACTTTCTTAATCTCTCATGCTGAATCAATGGCAGCGCTGCAGATAGAAGCAGGTGCCCTTGAGCTGCTTGCTCCCTTCTGCTGGGCTGCTGACTCACAGCCAGGGCGTTTATGAGTTCATGGCCTTGAAGGATGCCCAGCAGGTTGGGGCAGCCAGGGCAGAGTGGGGATGGTGGATGGGGGTCAGTGGGCACAGCCTCTGCCTCTCCTGCAGCCTCTTCTGCACCATCACCCTGAATCATGGCAATATCAAGGTGGAAAGGGGCATCCTTCCCTCCTCCCCCCCTTAACCTGATGCTTGCAGCATCCCTGTGTTTCCTTCTGACCTGGGGCTTGAAATGTGTTGTCTGCTTTGGATGAGACCTTGCTTTAAGGGGACTGCAGGAAGGCTCAAAAGTATTTAACTACTATCAGAGATGGAGAGCAGAAAGGATTGTGAGGATGTGGTCGATAGGCACTTAAGCGCTGCTTTTGAAACCACAAACCCCAATCTTTTTTCTTTTGTCGTTACTTTTGCTGGGATAATGCAAAAATGACTTGGTTTGTGGTGTTTTCCAAGGACCAAACAGAATTAAGGGCTGGCTGTAAACACTGTGAAGGCTGGAAGGGGGCTCGGGAGCTGGGCATGGGGGGGTTGTGTCGGAGCACTGCGGGTATCTCCTGTGTGACAGAGGGGCGAGCAGGAGCAGCACGACCTGCACGGTGTGCGCTGCGCTCATCCAGAGCGAGCCCAGCGGGGCGGCAGGAGCCTTGCTGCCTGTGTTAGTTAGTTGGGGAAACGGGTGAGTCTCATACCGCTGCACGGGGTGTAGTTGGGTTTTAAGTCTTCCTGTTGCAGTGTGTTTGGCACTGCAAAAACGCACTCGCATGCTCAAATGGAAGAGACCGGACTAAATGCCACCTTCTCACCATCATCAGCGCAGGCACTTAAATGGTTACGTGGCTTTAGCACTTGGCACTGATGATGCCCTTCACAGTGGTAAAACCTCCCACAAATGTGGGCTTTGTGTAGATAAGGGTGTGGATTTATTAACTCTTGTTGCTTAGATTTGGTGATAGGTGGAGAATACTAGCAGCCTTGCTCTCTTTACCCATCAGTGTGACCCTCTCGGTGGTCCTGTCCCTGACTAGCAACTCGTTCCCACCCCATGTGCTGGGGCAGATCTGCCGTGTGGCTCTGGGTGCTGCTGGGCTGTGCCCCCGGCTGCCTTCCACTGCAGCGGGTCCTGCATGGGGCTGCCACAGGCACTAGCAGTTTGTGCACTTCTTGTGCTCACCAGTGAAAGCCTCTTAATCTGTTTCCCTGCCTCATAGCACCTACCAGATAGTTTTCTTTGCTTCTCTCTTGCAGGGAGGACCCCCAAATGGCTGCATGGGATGCATGCTGGCTCTCCCTGTCAATAACACCCTGATGGTAATCAGGGCCACGTGGTCAGAGTCCTTGATCCAAAACTTGTCATAGCATGTCACAGCTTGCAGAGCATTGGCTCTGTCTTTCAGCTTGAGTATTAAACCTGGCGACAGATGCCAGCCCTCCCAGCTCCATCGCACTCCCTGAAGTGAGTGAGCCCTCATCGGGTTTTTAGTGTAGTACTGGGGAAAGGCATGGGCTGCTCTTCCCAGGTGGGTTTGCTTCCAGTATGAGGATGGGCTTTTGGCTGGAGCAGTTAATGGGGTAACACGCTGGCACAGAAGTTGGCTGCTGGGCTGTGGTGTGGGGGAATCCTTTGCCCTGGAGCTGGGGAAGCAGGTGCCAATCCTGCCTGGCTCCAGGGGCCTGATTGCCTGCTGCTTTGGTGGCCCTGGGGCATGGGGTTTGGTTCTGCCTCGTCTCTACACCCAACAGCAAAGTGGGGAAGATGTTTTCTTTCCCTTGTTTATTCACCCTGTGAAAAGACCCATTCTTGTATTTCTATGAAACAGAAGGTTAAACCTAGAGTGCCTGAGACTTTAAAGGAGGAAAAAAAGGTTTAATTTGGTTTCTAAAACAGTGCTGTGTTTAATTCTGCAACCTAAGTAGGACTCTTGAATCTTTCTGTGAAACAAATTGCTACCAGGTAACACCAGGGAAAAGGATTTCAAAACCTTTCCCAGGTATCCAGAAAATCACAAAGCAATGCAGAATTACAGCCTGAAACTTAAACCCCAAACCACTTTTGAATGGCAGATTTCAAAAAAGGGCTTAGGAGTAAAGATGCCTGAACATGCATATTTTGTAGGTGGATGAGCAGCAGTGAAGTGTGGCATTTTCTGCCTTTCAGAGGAATTTTAGTGGGTTGGCTGATCCTGGTCTCCCAAGGTAATGAGTAAGAATGAGAAATGATGTCTGTGGCTCCAGGCAAAGAGTGGGGAGAAAGGTGGCAGGAGAAGGAATAAATGAGCAGGTAGCTCTTGTGGGGATTAGAGATGGAGGTGTTGGTTACTTGGGTGGAAGGAGTTGGTAGGAGGTTAGCTCTGACCCTTCAGTGCTAGCTGGTTGCTCTGGAACCTATCCCATGTCCAGTAACGACCAAGAACCCAGGGACATCCATAAAGTTTTGGTTTTAAAAATCAAACAATACTTTTTTTTTTATTTATTTAACTAGGTCGTCTTTCATCTTTATTGCAAGTAGAGTTAGGACTTTATCTTCTTTCCCTGAAGGATTTCTTGATGTCCACACATGCTGGAAGTGCACTCATTCTGCTCATCTTTACAGACAGGCCTCTTAATTTTTTCTTATATACCAGTAAATAAACATGGGGAGGAGGGGGGAGCCTTCTTTTTTCCTTTGCCATAGATTAACCAGTATTGCTGAGGCCCAAGTCTTTTGCTCCAAAAATCCTGAAGTCCTGATGGACTCAGAGCAGTTTCTATGAAGCTTCCTTCTGAAGCTCAAGCCTAAATAATCATTGATTTCCCCCCNTCAGGGGCCAACAGAGGCACTGAGCAGCCTCACCAAGGGGGCAGCACCCAACGTGGGATCCTTGTGGTCTGCCCACAGGCTGCCAGGGCTGGTGTCTGATGGAGACCACTGAGCTTTCACTGGATTAAACACTAAAACCTCATCTCATTTGAAGTAGAATCTTTATTCCTTCATTCTTGTTAAGGAGATTTATAGCCCAGCTCAAAGGGCAGCCTGTGATGCTATGATGTCATGGTGTATGACAAAATTTGTGCTTCGCTCCCTGGTGCTCACCTCAAGCCTCTCCCACACACATACAGACCCTTAGATATTAAACCAACAAATGGTGTCAAAACACAACTGAGCTGCCGTGATATACAGCACCCAAACCCTTTCCCGTGGTACATCTCCTAACCTCAGTTGCTTCAGTGCTGCAGCAAAATGAACTGTGAAGCACAGCACCTATGGATTTATAGTGGGTAAAGCTATCTGTGATTCATGCAGCCCCAGACTAGATATTCCAGGGAGAGGGATAAAATGCAGCTTTCTGATCTGTTTGGCTCAAGCACCTTCAGTTTGGTCACTTTTTTGATGCAAAGTTTGAGCCACAGAAATAAATTAACCCCAAGGCCTTTGGGTTTCTCCCCAGCTCTGGCTTTTGGAGCCATAGAGACCTTATGTTTTGCCAAGAAAGATGGACGCTGGTCAGTGACTTCTAACCTTTGGTGTCCTGTCCCTTGGGAGCTATTGATGAAACTTGAATTAATGCCTTTAAACCATTCAGAGCACAGCTCAACCCCTAGATTGCATGTTTTAACTAAATTGGTTACAAAACAGATCTGTCTAAATTGGCGTGAGCCCCTTTGTGTGGACACTCCTAAATCAGTTTAAGAGTGGCTGGTATTGATTTTAACTTAATGTGGTTTGTTACTGAAGTAAGCTGGATCAATAGTGCTAAATAGGTGCAATTTCTTGTGTTGTGTATGCCATGGGAAACTTTCATAGAAAAGATGAGCTCAAGGGGAAAAGGATAGAGTTTGTCTTCTTGTTGCTTCCCAGTGAGCATTTACCATTTTTATGGCTGCCTTTGGGGTTCTTCCCTGAAAGATCTCTGAGCTTTACATGGGAAAAGAGGAATCCTGGATCTAAATCCATCTTAACACAGGATTTCTAGGAATGCAAATTTGTTTCACTTACTACCTTTACCTTTGATTCAGGAACTCATGTAGGGAACAAGCACAAAAAACTACCCAAAGGACAGTAGCTGCAGGAAGGACTATGTTTGCTGTGGAAGGTGGCCAGAGCTGGGCTTTGCCACGGACTTTCTGCATGGCCCTGTGGAAATCATGAGGTTGCTTGGCCTCACTTATTTGGGGTACTGCTGGCTATATGTGACATACTTAGACTTTCTTGCATTAATAGAACTGGGGAGGGCACAGAAATGCCTTTGGGGGAGCCCTGGGTGCAGGCGTAGAGCCCTCCTGCTGAAAGATCTGTGTCTGGGTTGAGCGAGAGGAGCAGGACTTGGGGTCCCACCGGGAAAGAGGGAGCAGAGGCTTGCTGTAATGGGAAGCAGCTTGGTCTCCTTGTTAGGACTTAGTCTGGGCACTGTGGAATCCCACGAGGACTTTTGCCTTCAAACTCTGTGTAACCAGCATCTAGCTCTTACTGTCAACACTGTGGGTTTCCTTCTCATGCGTTATGTAGCAAGTTTTGCTTTCTCATTGTCTTTCCAACACTGCTTAGTTCAGTGCCCTGTTATTATAACCATCTGAGTTTAGCTATTATAATAAATAAAATTTAGTAGTTAACATCAATTATGGATCCACACCAGCAGTCAGAGCCTTGTATTGATTCCCTTGCCAGCCTGGCTGGTGCAGAGCAAGAGCCTCCCTGCCCCACTAGCCTCATGAGGCTGCTTCCTGCCTCCGAGGGGCTGGCCCAGGAGCCAGGCTGGTCACTGCGTGCCTCTCCTACTGTCACCTCCTTTGCAGCAGGAGAAATCCAAATATCTGTGCTATAGCACCTATTGACAGATCACCTGTGTGCGAGCGTTTGGTTTCCAGCAGGTCTCTGGTAGGTTTCCCTTTTCTGACTCTCCTCCTGAAAGATGTGCAATGGAGGTACCCTCACATGCTCAGCTCATCACCATGCATGTCTCAACCAAAACCTCATTGTCATTCCAGAAACAAAAGGTCTGTGAACTTGCTTAACTGCACAGAAAACACCAAACAAGAAATAAAGCTCAATTAAGAAAAAAGAGAAGGAAGAGGCTCAGGATAATAGTTTGTTTGGGTAAGTGGTTTCATTAGCTCCAGTTGCAAGCTATTGCTATGCAAACCTGCTGTGGGACCAGGGCTGGCTTAGGCACAGGCAGCTGGTGGGATGCTGGCTCTGGAGGTGATGGAGAAGATGTGGATCATCTCTCCCAGGTGGGGCTGTGCCACCAGACCCCAGATGACCCCTTTTCTCCTGCTTTTGAGGGTGAGCCACAAGGCAGGCTGGTGCTCTCTGCCATTGCCTCGTCGAAAAGGTGGGCTGCCTCTCCTCAGGCACGGGCTGCGGACCAGCCCTGTGTGTGGTCCTGTCTGGCCATGGATGGAAGGTGAGCTCGGTTCTCATGTGCCCAGTGGCCATATCACCCTGGCTGGTGGCCTCCCTGCTAGGCTGTTCCTGGGGATGGCTCTGTGCTTGCACGTTTCTCGCACGCTTTCCCTTGACTTTTCCCTTTCTTTCAAGAGATGACCACTTCAAACAACAGTTCTGCTTTCTGATGCATTAAGACTTGGAAATTTGCCATTCATCACAGCTGCGTGTTTGAGCTTGTGTGATTATTTTGGGAAGTGAACCATGGTGATTTTTGTGTGTGTTTTATTGGTGAGCAGGATGTTCCCTATCTACCTCTCCCTGGCTGTTTGCATTTGCATTGGTTAATAAAATGGATAATGTTCAATGACTTTCTGATGGGTGAACAAGATTTGGCATACAGGATATAGTGGCTTTTCATGAAGGCTAAAATTTCATCTGGGGAGATTGAACCCTCTGTGGCAGCCATACACGATCCATAATAACAGAAGCTTTTAACCCATCCATAATTGCTTTCATATAGAAAATGATTGCTGTAAGTTAACTTCATAATTCCAAATCAGTGGCTCTCAGTAGGATTTCAGATGCTTTAATTTGCCCTGAATTATCTGTAGAGCTCGTTGCATTTCATCTATGCTCTTTTCTGATTATGTTCCTTGTCACTCTGACCCAAACTTTGCCTATATAATTCCCTCTCCCCTCCTTCTGAAAACAGACCCATTTCCAACAATATCTCACCAGTGGCAATGATTCTGACTTGTGAACAGGGTGAATGATGTGCTTTGCAGCTTTCTCCCTTGGCGCCTGGCCCCTGCTCTAAGCCTGCAGTATATTGCTGACTTGGTCAGGAGGGACCTGGGGCCCAATGGGAGGGCACACCGGTGGGGTGTGAGGTTAACCCAAGCTGGACAGATGCAGTGGTGGCTCTTGGGATGATTCACACCATGGTTCCTCCTTCTAGCTGCAAGGAGCATGGAAGGACATCACTGCTGACTGTGTGTACCCAGCACATGGGGGTTTCCTGGGCAGTGTTGTGTGCTGTTATGGCACATGCAGCATGGATGTGGAACAAGTCTGGGGGTGCCTCCCTAATGAGGGTAATGCAAGTGGCTGCGTTGCTTGACAGTCCCCAAATGAGCAGGGTGGCCACTCCTCGCCTGATGGCAGCAGCCAGCTTGTGTGATCTTGAGTGACAGCAGATGAAGGGATTGCATTACAGCTTGTTTCTAGAACTGTACATCTGTGTCAGCTCTCTGCTAAATCAATAAACAGGATGCTGAAGGAAAAATACTTTTAGGCTTCTTATGTCTTTATGCATCAAACTGATTGCGCAAGGAGCAGCTCAGATGGTAGCAGGGCTTTTTGGTGTGCCTGGCTGCTGGTTTTTGTCAAGTCATGGATAAGGGCTGGGTCCTGGAAGATGCTGGGTGTGCTTTGGATTGCAGGTTTCCCCCTGGAGAGAAGGGCAGCCATGTGGATTCCTTTTCAGCAGTAGTTACTATGCCATTTGGATAGAAATCTTCAACCAACGAGCCTGAGGTACAGCATCAAGAAGTAGGGAGAAATCACTTTGCATGTTCCAACAGACTAACAAATTACCTATGGAAATGCACTTGAGAATATTCCTCAGTAATTGGATTTCAGCTGTTGTTTCAGTGTATATGCCCCCAGGCTGTGAAGGTAAAAGGACTCCACTGAAATGCTTTGAAATGTTCTCTGGCACCTACAAAATGTGTTTACTATTAAAAAGTGAAACCTGCAAGTCAGAACGTTGCTAAGTGCAGTTTAAAAACAAAATTGCACCCCCGCAGCACAGCTTGGGGTGATGGAGCATCTGGTTTATCCAGATGGTCTCAACCCAGAAACATTCCTGTGACTTGAGTGGAGAAGTCCCACTGCTGTCTTCTGCCGGGGTAGTGTGGGCATGCCTGTGTTGTGCAATGGGATGTAGAGCAGGAGCCCTCTGGTTTGTGCTGGGGAGTCTGTGTGGCCTGGGATGGGTTGAGAAACAGTGTTTGCAGGATTTGTTCTAGGTGTAGTACTGCTCAGATCTGCTGGTCCTACCCTGGCACCCAAAGTTGCTCCTTCTATGTTTGAAATACTTAGAAGCATTGACCTTGATGCTAAAACCATGGAGAAAAGGGGGAGGAATAAGCTGTCATTGCACATCACATGGTGGCTGCTAGTTAGACATAGCAATGAGGGGCAATTTGAGGTGACAAGTTGGGCAGAATTGAGTCTGAATGCTGCGAAAGTATTCTTGAATGTGGAAGCGAAAGGGAAGCAAAGCTTTTTTCTTTATTCATATGTACCTCATAAAACTGAAGCTTTTCTAAAAAAAATGTTGGTCCCAATTGTCTCATTTCTGGTCATCAGTGGCTGTATGCTGTGCTCATACATTCACACCAAGTATTGCTCAGTTTGTTTCAGTGGAGACTTGTATCGACGTGAAAAGGACTATTGTGCCCCGAGAGGTGTATGTATGGTTCAAAACCTAACAGTGAATTCAAGGTGTTGCACAACAAAAGGCTGCTGATGTTGATAATGGGAGGGCACCTTTGGGGAGCTCTCTGTAGGCATCTCCTCCAACGTGTTTCACATGATGACAGAAACATGTTCTAAAATTTTACAGAACAATAAACAAAGCTCCCTCAAATGTAAGAAGTAGGACTTTAACACTCAAAACTTTTGTGCGTGTGTGTGTGGGGAATTGTTTTATACATGTCACCTGTAGAGAAGCAGGGAAACATGAATTTTTTTTCTATATTAAAACAGGGCTTAGGCTTCTTCCTGAGCTGAAGTGTACCTGCCTGTGATCACCCATAAGCAGAGGTGACTGAGAATCACTGGCTTTCCCTCCACATTTCCTTTTTGGCTGAAGACAGCAGCCAGCCATTGAAACCTGCATGGCTCCATCTCAGGGCCTTGGCTCTCCCTGCCCTCTGAAAGGAGCTGAAAGCAAGGAAGGGCCAGGCAACTGCCCTGGTATGCTTTGAGGCAGCTATGCAGAGGGAAATAAATCTGCTCCACCGACTGAGGCAACTAGTTCTGTGGGTTTATAAATGCTCCAATTGAGTGTTTTGACACGGCAGTCAGATATAGTTAATCTTTCCCTTGACCTCCCGATACCGGAGTGCAGGCTGAAACCGCTAGTTAAGCACGTCCGTCTCCTGTTGTACCATTCGCGCTCCAGCGCACCGCCTAATCAAGTGTAATATATCTCTGGGTAAAACACACACAGTGCTTTTCACAGCTATTTAAACAAAAAACAGACCTCTGTGCATTAGTTACGTACACAAGCCACACAGAATCACTGTTCCAGTGGGTCAGAAAGGCGTTTGGCCTGGGTGTGCTCTGGGGAGGAGGTGTGAGATAGGTGTGGGAATGCTTGCTTACACCTTAAAAATCCCACCTTAGTGTTATCCCAAGGGAAATGCATGCTGGTGGGTGCGGGATTTGGTGCCCACAGTCCTGCACTGAGGTTTGGGACAGGTGGGGTTGGCTCTGGGTGAGGCCAGGAGGACCTTGTGCAGAGCCTGCTCAGATCATCTTGGCTCCGTGTCTGGTGATAAGTCTTTTCCACAGCAAAGGGTAGCTCAGGAGACAGTCAAATTTGGGCAGGATAGTAAGCTGGAAGGATTAGAGGTGTAGTACTTATTTGAATTGCTGGGCTTTTCTGTTTGGCAGCACAGCTGGATGTGTAAAACATGCTGTCCATAGAGCTTTGGGGAGGGCTCTGGTGTTTCCATGCAGTCTCTCTCTGCAAGCCTAGTAAGATCCATTTGCTTTTGTTACTTTTTCATCCAGGCAAAGCTGGGATAAATCTAGGTATGCTTTGACAAGGGATATATTAAGGGTTGTTCTATCTTTAAAAGCACATAACCAGGCCACATTCGAGGGTGTCTGTGAACAGTGACCACCGAGGTGAAGCATGTGATCCACAGCAGTGCAGAGCTTGGGAGCCTGCTGAGCTGTTGGATAGCTGGGGGAAGGTGATGGAGAGGTTGCTGAAGGCATTTTGTCTTGGCCTGGGGTGGGTGGCTTGGATGTAGCCCATGATTTTGGAAGGTGAGGCCTCGCTAAGGAGCCCGGGGAACTGGTCCAGGAGTCTTCACAAGACAACACAGGGTGGCTCATAAGAGAACCAGGAAAAAGGTGAATCATGCAGGAGATCAAACAAAAAAATGGGAGAAGAAAATCTAGCATTAATCCAAATACTAGAAAGATTTGCAAATGACACAATTATGCCAAAGTGCACAAGATAGTCTGTGACTTCTAAAAGAAGATGTTGAAGTGATTTTTTTTTTTTAATGTTGAGAAACAGAGGATGATCTCTTGATACCCCATCAAGCTTTTCTTTCCTATGATACTTTGCTAGTTTTCCCCCAAAGGATCCCAGATTCTTTCTCCTGTATCTTTCTAGCCTCCTGTTTGATCTCCCTAGGACATCAGTGGGGATTCATTGAAGTTTCTCTGCTGAAATTTGACAAAGCTTCTGTTTTGGAACTTTACTTCATAGAGCAGCTCATCCTGTTAAATATTGAGAAATCAGGATAAAATATATCCTCACCCACTGAAAGTCTTGAGCGCTTAAGTATGATGTCCCCCCAGGCAGTACAACATGTAAGTCCCATACAAAGGTCTATGTGGAAATGATACGCTTAAATCCCTTTTGAAGCCTTGCCCTCACAAGCCCATCTGCAAAGCCCATCTGTGACCTCCATGCCTCCATCCCTTCCTTGCCAGATGGAGCTGAGCTCTCCAGCAGGAGACAGAGGTGAGACTTGCTGAGCTCCTGTTTATAGAGCTCTTTGAAGGTGAACGTTCGCATGTACCTGCAGCAGCCTTTCTTGTGTGCACTTATTAGCATTCAGGGCATGCTCGAATAGTAGCTCTGTGGCGGTGTGTTAACTGTACTGATAAATCTTGTGTAAAAACAACACTCCACCGCGCCGTTAGAGCTCCTTCCACCTGGGAACATCAAAGCACGACACAAACACGGCTTGATCCTCGCAGCAGCCGGGCTGCTTTCATGCCATGGTGCAGGTGGGGCCGCAAGGCCACTTTGCTCCCCGTGATTTTAGCAAGAGACAGGCAGCTCCCGGGGTCCCTTAGCAAGGTGCTCTCTGCACCACGGTGATGCCCTGGCCCCAAGTCTTTCTCGATATGGAATAATCGCATGCTAATGCTGTGTGCTTGGACTCCCTCCCGCCTCCGGGGTGGCCACTGGGGCTACGTGGTGCCCTAGGGAGGAGAGGGCTGGGTGCGGATCCCTGCAAGCACAGCTGGACGTTAGCAGATGGAGGAAAAGATATTTAAGTCTGTCTTCCATGCTATGAAAGGTAATGGGATGTCATTATAAAATCAAAGAGCAATGTGTAGAAAAGCAGTTGAGCCATGCTAGAGCTGGGTGCCTGCACTGTGCTGAATGCTACAGGACTGCATTGCAAGCCTGCCTTTAAAGGCTGCAAGCCCTCTTACATGTATTTGCCTCCCTTAAAGCTTTGAATCCAAGGTAGCTTCAAAGTAGTAGGTACCTGTTATTAAACTTTTTTTTCTTGTGGCTTGCAATAAGTAACTTCTGTTGGAGTTGGGTGGCTGCTGATGGAAAACTGTCAAGGAAAGAAGTCACTACATCACTGAATAATTTAGGTTGTAAGGGACCTCTGGAGGTCACAAAGTCCAACCTCCTGCTCAAAGCAGGGCTGACCTCCAAGTTAGACCAGATTGTGATTTAAATGTGATGACACCTACTTATATAGCAATAATTGTATATAACGCTTGAGTGTGTCAGTTTATTGTTTGGCTCTTCTGAGTAAAGGGATGACTGGAGAAAACAGACTGGGATTTCTGAGATTAGTGTCTGGATAATAACTCGGCCATCGCCACCCGGGGATGCTGTGTGGGGGGAGCAGTGCAGCTACGGAAGGTGCAGGGCCCCCAGGCTCAGTCCCAGCACCCGTGTGCCCCCCGCACCACCCTTCCCAAAGCAAAACGCACCCCTGTGCCTCCATACGGTGACTTCAGCCCAACTTGGTGGCCCCGCGGCTCTCCTCTCATCTGGGAGGAGCTGGAGGAAGCACAGCAGTAGGAAAGCTTTTGTTCAGCAAAAAGCTGTCCTCAGAGTGTTAACTATGCATTTGACACCGGTGACTGTCACGGCTCTGTTCCATTGCCCCGCGGTTTCCAGCCTTCAGCCACTACGGCAGGTACGATGCACCAGCGTGCCAGTGCGCTGTAACTTTGCCCTGGAGGCTTCCTCAGCAGCGTGTTGCCCTCTTGCTGAGGTGTAGCAAAAATCCTGTCTTGGTTAGATTTGCATTGCTGGTGGTGTCAATCCTCCACCCGAGCAGGCAAGTTAATGGCAAATATTCTGCCCTGCTTGTCTGAAAGATTCTTCCTTCAAACCACACGCAGTGCTTGGGCTGGAGGCTTCGGTGGTGGGACAGGATTGATGCGAGCCTGCTGTTCTTGGCCTCCGAGTACCACAGCAAAACACAGCCCTCCTGCTGTCCTCTACTGCTCCCACCATCCCTGTAACGCTTTCCAAGTGTTTTGTTGCCCTGGTGGTAGGACATCTCTCCTCATGGTGAAAAACCCCTTGTCGGCATGTCTGGGAAGGGTGCGGCAGCCCTGCACCCTTGTGCCCAGCTGCTCGGTGAGGCACGGGTAGTGGTGGTGTGCCAGCTGAGCGGGGCAGAGGGGTTCATTTTGGGTGCCAAAGGGCTGCAGGGTCTGGCTGCAGCTCTGGGGTAGCTTTGGCATTGTCACTTGGGTTGCTTGCGTGTCACTTGACAATTAGGGCAAATGCAAGCGGTGTTGCAAGGAACACAATAATTAGATTTGACAATAGCAGTAAGAAACAACTTGAGTAATCTGTTTTGGGAAGGAAAATATTATTTTCATTGTTTGCTTCTTGGCTTTCACTTTAAAATTAGGCATAGATTTCCAGCTCTCATGTGGGAGTAGACATGCTTCTTGTGTCTAATAATGGCTTTAATAAGTGAGTATTTTAGGTACTGCTGCTGCAGAACTTGTCACTCGGTATGAACTGGGGAAAAGTTGCTGCATTTGTTTAATAATCTGAGAATCTTCTGCAAAGTTTTCCCCCTAGCCTGGGAGGCTGGGTGGATCTGGGTAGTGAGGGTACGTGTGTGAGTTGATCAGCAGGCCTTAGGATGCCTCCAGCGTGTCCTGTTGAGGGGCTTACCTTGCTCTTGCTGTGTTTTGGGAGGGTGGACAGGCCAAGCGTGCAGGGAAGATGTGTTAGCCCAGTGTGGTCAGCAGCAGGGTTGGACAGGACTGGGACAACCCAACAACTGTGCCAGGGCCTCTGCTTTGGTCCCTGGAGCCTAAATAACATGGACCAAAGCAATGTCCCGGTGCTGGCAGGGAGGAATCTCGTACTGTGTCTTTTCAAGCTCACTCTGATGAGGTCCATCCAAAGTGTGCCATGGTACCAGAGAAGAAATTTCCTGTAACAGCTTTTAAGGGCTCGTTATAAATGGCTGGAGTGAAATGGGTGCTTGCCAGGCCCCCAGGGAATGTTTTCCTCCCTGCCCATTGCCCAGTGCTCTCCTGCTGTGGAGCTCAGTGTCAGTTTCAGGACTGCACCTTTACCTCCCAGGTCAGGGGCAGAACCAAACGTGGCTGAGACTGATGCAGCAGCTTCTGGTTCCTGGAGAAAGCTGGGAGATCGTCATTGGTCTTCAACACCAGTGACTATTCTGGGACCATTTTGCATATAGTGGCCACATAAATACATTGCCAACTTCTGATACTTCTGGCAAGGTGGGCATATCTGCCCCTACTGTGTCTTCTCCACCCACAACTCTCCAGGTCTGCTGTTTTGAACATTAACTCTTACAGCTATAAAAACCTAAACAGTCCCAGGGTAAAATATATTTAGAACCTAAAAATCTTCTTCATTTACTCATTTTATCAAGGGCCACACTGTCATGTGCAAGCTTTGATACAATGAGCTTCACTGTATAAATCTACTAGTATGTCTTACAGCTCGTTTTCTTTAACACTGAATATTAGCATTTATTATTTATATAATGCAAACAGCATGCTTAGTCTAGTATAATTGTCTTAGTTACTGATGATATAAAACCGTGATCATTATTTTCATGGCTTCATAAATCCAGAAGATGTGATGTTCCACTTATCAGCAGCTGACTCTTTTGCAAGCTTGTGCATCCAGCATCACACAGCCAAACCACCCTGGGAGTGGCACTTTTGCTGTGACCTGGTTAATCCAAGAGCAGAGCAGTGCTCATCCTCTCTGTGTAATCCAGCCTTGACATGTCGAATACTGTAATGCTGACTGTATTTTGGCAGTACTTGTAAAAGGTGGGAAACTGAGCTGATGGTCTTCTGGATAACTGCACCTGGGTCACCATGCCTGTATGGATAAACTCTGTTGCTGTTGCAGCACTTACGTGCATTGCTTGGGTATGAAGGATTAACAAATGATGGATTAGACAAATTAATCTATGTTATGTCAGGACACTACACAAGGTTCAATTTAGGTTGATAGATTTATTATTTATTATTTATTATTTGCTGTTGTGTGTCAGTAAGTGGCTCTTCCTAATGTTATGATGTATGTTAGCAGCCCATGGTTGAGCTGCTCTATATAAGGGTCATTGTTTCCATAATTAACCCCATTTTTCATGGTCTTTTAATACCAATACATTAATTTGTTGTTCTGGAATGTGACAAAATGTATTTCCTTAGGTTAGGTTTTCTTAAGCTAAAGAGCCCCCAAATATAGGACAACAACTGCAGGCTTTTTTTCTTTTTTATGCTTGCATGTACAAACATACATGGTTTTTCATCAGGCTGCCTGTAGCTGAGTTTCTATGACCCACAGATAGTTTCAGGGAGAGACAGAAAACTTAGAGGTGCCTGCAGTGTCAGTTTTAAAAAGAGACATGAAGCGTGGGACTTTGCAGTGGTAAGGCAACATAAACCCTGCAGTGAGAGGTGGGCAGCTGCACCACAGCTGTGCTTGAATTTCCTTCTTATGCTCTGTCTTGTACCATTGCAAACAGATTTTTGCAGCAGAGAAAATACAAGTCTTGTAGGCTGCAGGATTGGCCCTGAGGATACCCAACAGCTATTCTTCAACATGTTTTTTACAGCATGCGATTCCATTTCCCACCCCCTGAGCTGACTCCTCTGTTACCCCCTCACTCTTGCTGAGCAGGGTTTTTGGGATGTGCATGGGGACTGGGGTTTCTCCATTGGGCCACCTTCATGAGTCTTGCCCAAGGCTTTGCAGACTGCTGCTTCCATCCTGTAGCCTTGCACAAGTTTTTGGATGTAAGAGCACTGAGCTGTCCAAGCTGGGAGTTGCCCCATTGCACAGCTACTGTTGTCCCAACTACCAAATAATGCTAATAAGCAGGAAAATGCTTTCTTCCCCTGTCTTGGTGCAGGTGTTGCATCCAGCCTTTTCTGCAGAGCCGAGGCTGTATTGCTGCTTGTCTGTCTGCGAGGGCAGGGGGTGGCAGGGTCCCGGCTGGGCCCGTGCAGGCAGCTGCAGGCTTCACTCCCAATTTCCCCATTTTATGGCTCAAATCAGAGCCTTAAGGCTGGCAGAGCACCCTGCTTAATGACACCATGGGATAATCATTTACAGCGGAATGCAAAGGAAAAGAAGCATGTTTTTAATCTTTACAAATGTATCTAGATAAGCCAGGAGACAGGCTTATCTTTTGCATTACAAGAAAAGGGTGAAAAAAGCCTACACCAAGGAACGCTGCCATATCGTCCTTGGCCTTTTCTTCAGCTGTTGTCTTTCTCTCCGTATCTTGCGCTGTTGAATTAATGTGATATGAACTCTGAATGCTTAAGTGATCTATTCATTTTAATTAGCTTCCTAATAGCTTCTGGACAGCGATCGAACGCAATACTGGGGACAGTGCCGTTTACTTCCCAAAGCGGAGGGCACCAGTGAGGTGGCCGCCACGTTGCCCAGCTTGGGACGTGGGACCGGTCTCCATGCAGGACATCCCGCGAGCCGCGGAGGTGTTCCTGCCAGGTGGGCCCGTCCGGGTTCCAGCCACAGCCTCGGCGGGAGGCAGACAGCAGGAGACCGGGGGTGCGGTGGTGAGGAAAGCGGCGCCACTCGTCGCTCCTCGCTGCGCCGGTGTGAGGACGTGAATGGGAGAGAATCTGGGGAGCTCTCGAGCAGCCAGGGCCGGGGGCAGAGAAATTCGCACCGCTCCCGCTTGCCGAAGCGGTGAAAGATGTGGGAGATGAATCACTTCTGCAGCAACCTTCTCTGCTACCAGATTCCCTGCGGCGTTCAGCCTCACTGTGTGTGGTGTGTACTTGAGGAAAAGAGAGAAGGGATGTTCTCTGAGTCAGGGGAGAGTCTGACGCACAGAGACATTTTCAGGGGAATAATTTACATATGCATTCCCTTTCTAAAAATATCAGTCACAGTATTGCCTCTATTTTTGAGTACAAGGCTCTCTAGGCTGGTAGGTGGAACGAACTGTGAATCTTCACTTGCACAGATTCAAATATCAAAGGTCCAGCGGGGCTGCAGCATGGGACACCTTGTGCTTTGCTCAGGAGGCAGAGCTCAGAGATGGCTAAGGCCCCTGTCAGGGGGAAAAGGAGATATTCAGCCTGACAGTGCCCCAAGATGTCATCCACATATGGTCTCATGAGCGTGGCCTGATGGGCAGGGATGGAAGCTGGTCTTTGCATGTTCCCCTCTGGAGAAGGCAGCGAGCCCCTATGGGAGGAGCAGAGAAAGACAAAGACGCGTTTTGTTTCCTTGGATGATAGCTAAGGAAACTGGTGAGAAATGGTGCATAATGCACTACAGAGATTTCCCTGGAGGTCAGTGACTAGGTGAGGTCAGCTGAGGGGTCTTTCCCATCACAGCTGCACATGCATCAGTCCTTCTCTGCATCTGCTAATGCTGGAGCCCTGCGGCACCAGCTGTGCTGAGGGAGAGGATGGATGTCAAGGAGTTGCTCCTGCTCTACTTCCTGGCATTGAGAGAGGAGCTGAGTTTTCAGATGCTTTTGGCATTGTCCTGCTCAGCTCTGATGAATTCAAAGGTAAATTCCCTTTGGCAGCAGTAGGAATGCAACTGGGTCTGTGCTGAGCACAGCCCACAGTTTATAAATGCTGGAGTTCCTTCTCTGCGGGAGGACGATGTGAGGTCAGAGCATACCCTGTCTTGTCTTCATTTGACATGGTCTTTTCTTGTGCCCTCTGTCACAAGTGTGTCTGGGCACCCAACCAAGGTGTGGTCCCAGTCTAAAGGACCAGGGCTGTCCGTAGTGTCCTTCCTGGGGGTGAGGTGGGGCTGCAGGATAGGATCACCCTTCTCCCAAGGTGCTTAAGGCAGAACTTGTCTTCACTTCATAATAAATTAAGTAGCTCAATAGAAATACACATTTATCTTGAACTTCTGTCATGTAACATCCTACAGAAACAAAGCAGAAGTAGTGCTTTGATGTAACTCCAACAGTCTTCTCCATCCCAGGTCTCCCATCTGCGATTTACCTTAACCTTTGGAGAAGAAAAAAGGTACAAGCTGGCCATTAATGAATGTAAGCTGGAAATAAAACAGGTATTGTTACCACTGGAAGGGTGGGTTATGAAGCAGCTGTGCAGTAACATTGTGCCTGAGCCTGTGTGTAGAGCCTGTGTGGTTTTATGATGGAGGCTGATAAATATATGGAGGGGTTTACACCTGTTGTTGGCACAGACCGGGCTCTGCAGACCCAGAGGTCCCTTCCTTGTCTGCATCCCTGCAGGATTTTGCAAAGAGATCTATGCTGATACACAAAGTCTTCGCAGTGAAGGTGTGACAAAGAGCATTTTTTGCTCAGGGTTACAATGACTAATCTAAAATTGGGCAGATGTTGTGGGAGCCTGAGTAACGCAGACAGTAGAAGGTGCAGGGCTGTGCTGACAACAAGGGAAATGGCTGAAACACAGGAAAATTCGTAAAGCTTTTTTCTCTTTCTCTATTGGTTTTGTTAGTATACTCAGAAGTCCCATTAACGCCCACTCACTCCAGGAACATGCGTTTTGCACCTTAATGTGTCTTCTATGAAAGGATGTTACTGAGGAAACAGTCTGGTGCTTCCTTGAAATGGTGTGGCAAAAAAACATCATCCTGAACAAGTGAACGAGCACCCAGAGCAGGGCTGAGATTGATCAGTAGCATTTTTCTCCCCCACCGCATCTGCTCAGAAGTGTCTTGGGAAGCTGCAAAAAACGCCAGCCCCTTGCTGTCACATGCAGTATTTCGGAACCAGCTGTGTTCAGGGCTGGGGGCAGGTGCTTGGGTGCTGACCGCGAGCTGGACAATCCCAGCCATGGCATGGTTCTACAGAGGAGCAAGTGTGTCTGGGGAGTGTTCTGCAGCCCATGGAGGAGAACAGGAGGGTACCGGTGAGAGCAGATCAAGCCAGCTACAGAAAGGAATAGGGGAAATAGATGGCACGCTGAATATAATAAAAATGGTAGGCAACCTGCCTACTCATTCATATCCAGTATTTTTCTAAGTGTTGCTGTTTTTCTGCATCCCGTTAAGCTTTTTGATTTGTTTCCATCTGTTCGGTATAGATCACTTCTGCAGTTTACTTAAAACACAAATACCCTTTATGAATCTCTACAGATGGTTTTCAAAGACTTATAGAAAGACAACGATAAGATCAAGAAAATCTTGAGTGTTTGCCTCGGGGGGAAAAAAATGGGACAGTCGCTTTGCCTTGCAGCTGCAAGCCACGTCAAATCAGACACTTTGATATGTTTCATTTTCCGTCTGAAGTCTACATCTGAAAGGCAGCCTGGCTTATTTCAGTCAATGTGCAATTTTTGTTAGTTGGGGCTCTTTCTCAGCTTCTAAAAAAGATGCTCATTTGCATCCCAGAACAAAGACGGCACTTTCCCCCCCTTAATTCAGCGTGCCTTCGCCAAGAGCTAATCACGCTGCAAAGCATGTGCAGTGCGCGTGTGGTGTTCCAGCCGTTCCCTCCTGCCCCGGTGCCCGTCCCCTCTGAGGCCAGCCAGGGCTGCGGCTGGTGCGTGCTGAGCCAGCCCTGCCTCTGTGCAATGCCCTGCTCGTGTATGTAAACCTCCGGTCGTTTCCCAGAGAAACCTCACGAAGCTGGGTAACTGCTACTTTGCTGCTGCTCTTCATCGGCTCTAGACTCCTTGGGAGCGAGGGGGGCCTCACACTTCTGGTCTTGTCTTTCTGGCGCTGCTGGGCATGTCCCAAAGCCACTTGACATCAAAGGGAGTCTTCCCTGGGGCTGTAAGGGACACACAGACATCAGCTCTTGAAGATTTGCTTCAGACAGGATCAAAATATTTGCAGAAATTCGAGTATTTGCACTGCAGATAGGGAACCAGCAAAGAAGAGAACACATCCACCTTAAAAGTACAGCATGTGCCTCATTACTAAGAGCTGATTGAAAAAAAAACTGTAGGAGTCATGCACGTTAGCACTGGACTTTATGTGCAAAGACAAGGTGTGTATTGTTTGCCCAATTAAAAAGATAAAACCTGTAGACCACAGTCAGCGAAATGAGCTGTGAAATGAGTGATGACTCGCTGAACAGGCAGGTGCATGCACAAAAGCATATGCAAACTGTTCTACTTATCTAAAGACAGGTTTATTGCCTGGTCATCAATTTACACTGAGGTTGCTTCAGAAATTCGTGGCCTGCCTTTGCACTGTGCTCCCAGATAAGCTGTAAAAGTAGTAGCATCGCCGTGCTTTCGCTTTCTGGGGGCAGGAATGGTTTTCAGGAGTGGGAAGGAGGTAAGAGAGGTTTGGGAAGGCAGGGGCGTATCGAGGGGGGAGTGGGCTGGGGGATTGCTCTTGCACCCGTCGCAGTGCCCATCTAGGTGGTGGCTCATCTGGCGGAGCTGTGCTTGTGCCGCTGAGCGCGTTCCTCCCCGGAGCATTTCCTCTGCCGGGAGAGCCAGCCCAAGGTGTGGGGATGGGAAATGAGCACTTTGTAGGAGTGTCACACCCAGCTGTAAGGAACTAGGTTAGGGAGCCGCAGATGAGCGGTTCAGCTTGTTTCTCTGGGCCTCAGTGGAGTTATTTAGAGTGCAAAGTGTTTAAAAACTACAGATTTTTATCCTATACAGATCCAAACCACTTTCTGTAAAAATGGGTGCTTATAACAACTAGATAGAGGAGGTTTGCAAATATGGTCCTGAACATGGGTTTGGGGCACCTAATGAGCTTTGTCAGTGTTTCTTTGCAGGCAGTTGCCCACCTCAGAGGTTTTTGTCCATAAAATCTCCCACATGTCCCTCCCCTGTCACTGGGCATGGGGCTGTGAGCCCCAGGAGAGCACGCGCTGTGTGAGCAAGAGACAGAATGGACTAAAATACTAATTCTAAAGCTTGGTATGATAGAAATTCCGCAAGTTCTATAAATAAGGACACATATGCAATGCTGCTTCGTGCAATGATGTTAAAAATCGTTTCACAGGGAAGTCAGAAGACAAGAACGTCACTTGCTATCTTGCATGCTGAATTCACAGATGAAGTGGGCTTCCTCTTTCCAGCTTTCTTTATAAGTCAAAGACTGTATGCTTCCTACAAGAGTTTTACAGACATATAAATTGAGCCTTTACAGATGCACGTGTTTGGCTTAGGGATTTAGGATTTGCCTCAAACAGATAATTTCTCAGTTTACATTAGAAAAATTTCTAGAGCTTAATGCATCTCATAGGCTTGTCTATGAGACTCTAACAAAGGACAAGTTTTGGTACATTACTGAACATTTATACCTAAAAATGATAACTATATTAGATTATTTTGCATGCAGATAGTGAGCCTGTGAACTAAATAATTGTTGGAAAATGTCAAACTGCTTGAATTGGACATATAATTCACTATAAATAACCTTATCTGCTGAAACTTCTCAAGAAATAACTATGACTTGATCATTAGCTGCTGAATGCACTGCTCCTGATCTCAAGTAACAGAGACGCATGCTTTTAACCGAGAGGTTCAGGAAATCCGAAGTTCATACAGCAAACATATCTGGTGGCTGTGCTTGTGATGGATTTCACACTCCAGCCCCACGCTCTGACACTTGTCTCCAAAGAACGTTCATTACAAAGGCAAGGGTGAGAGCATGGCTGAAACAAATTGGTTATCAAATTAGACTGATTACAGATTTTTTTTTTTTTTTTTTTTTTGTGGCTCCCATTCTGTGAAATTTCCTTTTCTCAGTCTTCAGAGCCTCTCAGCCTTAAGCTTCAGATCTAATACTGCCAACCTTCCAGATGTTTTCATTTCAGGCCCGTCTCAATTTAAATGAACTATGATTGCATCCTAAAGAGACCCTCACCTAACATGAGGCAGCAGAGAGATGCTTGAAGCAACTGCTCTTCTGAAATAGGGGAAAAAAAAAAAAAAAAAAAAAGGCTGTAAAGAAAGAGAGATAATCAGCCGAGTTGAAATTTCAGGGTTTGTCCTTTGGCTTGCTGAGCAAAGTTTTATTCTAGGACAAAGATGCTTTTCAACTGGTGTGGCTCAAACAGGAATTTTTTAGCAGATGTATGTGTGTACACATGCACGTGTGCATAATGCAACAGAGGTCTCTAGAGACTGATGTCCTACAAAGAGGTAAAATATAAGATACTCATTATCAAGGTAGTACAAATAAGAGTATTTAGTTGCTGTATGTTGGGAAAAAGAAAGCATTGCTGTTGCCTGGTAAGGGCGCTTGTAACATTTTCCTGCTTGGCCTGAGCTGCCATATGCAATGAGCATCATCCCTGCAAGCAGGGGGACAGTCCCCCAGGCCCCAGCCGGTCGCTGCACTGTGAAGAGCGGAAGGCAAGGGGGACTGGCTGCAGTACGGCTCTGTGGTGACATCAAAGCCCTGAAATGTTTGATCTTTGGAACTGTCAGTGATGTAATACACACCTGTAGATACACTAACAGTGTTGACCTTTTGTACTTTCAGGGCTTCTGATAACTAATTATTTTATTTATATATATATATGTATATATATAGCTTTATCCATAGTCAAAAGAGAGCATCTGCTTCTGACAGATAAGTAAAAACTGCCATTAAAATTAAGAAAACTGAAGCCCCCTACTTTATTCTTGACTTTGCATGTACTTGCCTGCAGCAATATGCTGTGCTATATTCTTTGAAAAAGTTATGTGCCATTGCTATAGCTCGTTCCTAGCCACTACAGGTTTTTGATGAAGCTGAGTAATGACCCCAGCTGCAAAATACCGTATGGTATTCATAATATGGGGATGTGGTTCTCATAATGAATTCAATTAAGCTGTGTGTTAAAATGCATGATGTGCAGCACCGTGTCCCCCGCCGGTCGCAGTGTTTCCAGCAGCTGTGTGCCGTTGTCTCTGTGCCCTTCGCTGCGGAGGGTCACATCACCTTGTCTTTGGTTGTCTCCATCTGCTCCCTACTGTTGGTTCACTGCGGTTAAGGTGCTGCAGGCTGACAGGTAAAAGATGCTACCCAGTACCCGTGCAGATCTGGGGGAGGGTGAGCAGATGTGGATCCAGGCCCATCTGGAGGATGGGGGTGGCTTCGTGTGGTGGGGAGGATGCTCATCTTCTCAGTAAAGACAAGTGAAGGGAGGGGCAGGAAGGACTTGGGGGCAGACAGAAGTTTTGGCTGCAGTAAGTTACCTGATGGCAAGACATTCACGAGGGGAGACAACTCGTGAGCTGTGAATTTTGCCTTTCTATTCCTGACCTTTGCTGTAGGGAATGGAACCATGCAGTATTCAGTTCATCCCTCCACATGCAAGACCAGTTTTCAAAATCTATCCTTAGCTTTTAGAACCTCTGGGGAGTCCTCACATCAGTGTTTGAAGCAAATCCCTCATGCATAAAGTAATCAGTTCTTTCCACTCACCTTTTAGAAACCCCCTGCCAGCTCCCTGCTGGGCAGGGATGCTCTGCCGAGGGGCTGTGCCCCTGGAGGGTGCATGAGCACACTGATAGCGCAGCTGTGCAGTGAGCACCCTCTCATCCTTTATGGATGGATGAAGGCACTTCTTCATCCGGTGAAGAGGGACAACTAGGTGTGTGTGTGGGGGGGGAATAAGATAGAGTCCCACTGCTGTAGAGAAATCAGAAGAGATTGTACTTTAATGAATGAGAAGCTCACCAACAAAAAATAGTCCCTGGGATATAAGTTCATTGTGCCTGCAAAAGGGGAATGCATGGCATGCATATTTATTTTTAAGAAAGTAATAAAGTACCTTTGAAAGAAATGTTTTAAGATCTTCCAACAATCCACCAGCTGTTTGCGATTTTGTTCAACTACTAGAAGTAAAATGAGGGTTGCATAGCATGCTGCTGTAAGGAATTAGCTCCTTCACATGTCCTTCTGAGGCTTGACACTGTCTTATTCAACACCTGTCTTCTGCTGAGAAATCTTTAACCGGGGAATCATTTCTCCATCTGGACCCTGTCTGTTACTGAACACCCCGGGGACCTTTCACAATGCCAGCAGTCCTGTCTCGTGTGGGAGCGCAGGTGCTGTTCCCCACGTGCAGAAGTGCCTTGTCCTTTGGCTTTAACCCAGGTACCCAGGTGATTTGTTGCAGGTCACTGGATGTCTCTTGGAAACGTTTTGGTGGGATGAGGTTGGATGAAAGCTTGCCGATCTCAAAGATTTAACTTAATTTTGCCCCTAGCAGTTTGCTTTACAGCAGCTCCGTTCAAACCCTCTTCCCTAGCAAACCTCTCGGTGGGGTCAGAAGGACCGAGCCGTGCCCTGGCTGTGCAAAGCAAGGCCGTGCCTGCTGGCACGGGCAGCACAGCCTGGCCCTGGCAGCCGCCCGTCCCGCTGCCCAGCTCGGTGTCTGGGCGCGGGCTGAGCTCCCTGTCGGCTCCAGCGGGCGCTGCCGGAGCTGCATGCAGCTTTTGGCTGGGCCCTGGGACGGGGGTGACCCCGCTCTGGCAGTTTTTCCAGTCGATGATGTAATGGTGCCCAGGTTGCGTAAAAGGCATTACTAAGAAGAAATGGTCTCCGGCACTGTTATGAAACAAGAGCAGTGTTGTGTTTTTTTCTTTCTTTCTTTCTTTTTTTTTTTTTATTCCAAAAGCTTTTAAGGTGGGTGGACTTGCCAAACCCCTCTTGTTACAAACCAAAATCCTTTGGGGCAGGCTGCGCTGTCAGCAGCAATGCTGTTCCTCTCTTGTTGCTCCACCAGCCCAGGGAGTTTTATCCCATGTAGCAGTGTTTGAGCTGGGTTTGGCTCATTAAAAACCTTCGTTGACTTGAGGACCTGAGAGCCGGGGTTGCTGCTGGTAGGAGGATATCAAAGCACTTGCTCAGTGAGGATCACAGGGACATTTCTCAGGGGAGAGGCAGAGATGACATCCCAGAGCTCCCAAATGCGGGGGTAGATGTGTTGTTGTGATGTATAAAGGGCTAGCTATAGAGGACATGAGAAGCCATGATGCTATGGAAGTCCTCAGGAGGCTTGGGGACCGTTCAACCCCAAGCAGTCCCTGTGCAGGGGCTTTAACGCTCCCACAAAGCCAGGGCGGGCGCAGCAGAGCCTCTGCAGCTGCCAGGGCACCCCCTGGTCTGGCTCTACCACACCGTGGGGCTGCAACCCTGTGTCCCCCGGCTGCTCCCTGCCACCAGTGCGTGCGCTCCACTGGCCCGCGGCTTGGAGCAGTGAGTGCCTGCTGCGGCGCGTCCTGTGCCGGGCTCATGGCTGCGGGGCTGCAGCTGCCTCGTGCCCACATCACCACACCCAGCCTGTTCCCGTGTCGGGGCGGAGCTTATTTGTTTAAAAGTAATGCTTGTGTGCATCTACTCGAAACAGCCAGAGTAAAGAACAGAAGTCTGATCCCAGACTGCTCCGTCTGCTGCTTTTTGCCTGAGGAAAAGCTGAGATATGGGTAGACCCAGGGAGGACTTCTCTCTCGAGTGGTTTAGGCTGGCACTGGCGTGTGTGTCCTTTGGGAATCTGCCTTTGGTTTTGAGCACAACTTCTTCCATGTGGAGGTGAAGTGCATTTTTTTAAAGTTTGCTTGCAAGGTAGCAGCATCCTAGGGGCTGGGTGGCTTCAGCCGGCAGCGGTGCAGCGAGGAGCGCACAGTGAGCGGTACTCGCCCCATGTTGGAGGGAAGCAGGGGAAGAGCTGGGGCTGGTGCCTGGCATGGGCACTGCAGAAGAGCAGCCCCGGGGCAGTCACTCGGGAAGGCGCTGGCAGGAGCACAGACAGCAGCGGTGAGCACAGGCTGGAGGAGGAGCGAGGCACAGCACATCTGCCTGGCACAGCGCACCTAGGAGGCTCCGGGCAGGACCTCGCTCCCGGGCCCAGAGCAGCGCGTGTACCTGGGAGGTGTGGTTCTCAGAGATAATTTGCTGAGAAGCAAGCAGGGTGTAGGAATAGTCACACCCCCCAGCTTTTGAGAAAGGTGTTTTGATAGAAACTTACAGGCAAACTGAAAAAAGTCGGTGGTGAATGTTATGCTTGCTTGGGACCTTGGAACTGCTGCAGCAAAGCGGCCGCTAACCAGCGCTCCGCCAGCACCGGGCGGTGCTGCAGGTAGCAGCTCTGGGTCCTGGACTCATCCTGCTGCTGGGTCCGGGTGACCCTGGACCAACGGCTCTGTGTGCAATGCGTCAGGTCTCTGCCACAGCTCTGCTTCTGCACACACATTTCGGGGTTTCTATCCTAAATCTTTTCCGTCTTTATGTGAATAAGCAAGGTGAAAATAGTTTAACATGAGCATTTCTCAATTCACCAAATGCATTTCTTTTTTCCCGGTCTGAATCATAGAGGAAAAAAACTGTCAGAGCCTCAGCTAAGAAGGATGTAAAACTGATATTATACCTCGTAAAACAAGTGGTGCAAAAGAGAGCTGTGTATAATGCTGAGTGGGCAACTCTGCAGCTAAAGTGCAATAGATTATCTGGAGCTCGAGCATTGAGGACCATCAGTCATGTGGTTTCCAAGAAACTGAAGATTTACACTGAGAAATGATTTGCAGAGAAAAACTCTGTGACTACATCAGGAAAAAAGGCACATTTGAACTGAGATCTGTTAAGTAGCATGGCCTGGGCAACACGATTTTTTTTTTTTTTCCCTAGAT
This sequence comes from Anseranas semipalmata, assembly GCA_013399115.1. Classification (NCBI taxonomy): domain Eukaryota; kingdom Metazoa; phylum Chordata; class Aves; order Anseriformes; family Anseranatidae; genus Anseranas; species Anseranas semipalmata. The sequence continues at coordinate 81,516 of VXAA01001080.1, forward strand.
AAACAAATCTGTGTGGTTTATCCAAACTCCTGTCCTGCCTCCAAAGTTAATCTGAGGACAATGAATGAGAAACAAGTTAAAAAACAGGTTGTAAGTGGCTGTCTCACAGGATTCCCAGGGGTCCGCGACCATTTAGTTAGCTACCATCTCTGGTTTCTCTTGCAAAGACAGAATTTTCAGTACCACAGGAGCACGAGAAAGGCTTTTTTGCTAACAGTTAATTTGCATGACAAGATATGGCTCAAAGGAAAAAGCAGCACAAGGAAAGAGTTTCAATTGTCGCTTGTTTATTCTTGAAACATGCTCTATGCACCTGACACGTTTACTGGCTTAATTCTGTAATGCAAAGAATTGGCACAGTCTTGCTGCTGTGGTTAATTTTAAATGCAACAAGATCATGCTACGGTACTTGACACATCTCTAAGAGCAACATCATGACATTGTTGACACTGAATGTTTACTAATGCATCTGCTGCCAAACTCAAATGTAAAATGAGTGGGATAACAACAGCAGCATTTAAAAAACTTCATTCAAGGGAGCATTTAAAATGTTATCAGGTCTAACTGGCATGGTAGATCTGCAGATGTGGAGAATATCCAGTTTCCCTTGCTTACTCACAAGTTTCAATGTGCAAGCCAAGTACCGCTCCATCCCCTGAGGCAGGAAAACCCAGAGGTGCAGCATCTGAGTGCACAGGCAAACATAGAAACATCTGTCCTGGCGGTGCTGTGGTACCTGGCAGGACTAATTCAGGAATCCAGCTCCTAGCTGCTGCTTCTAATCAAAGCTCAGTTACTGGGTTATTCATGGTCTTAAAATGGTTGTATAGATACTTTAGAATATAAAGCTTTAGCTGTTCACTCAATAAAATAAAATATAACAATATAAAATGAAAATCAAAGTTCTACAAACAAATATGGTTGAGTTAATCAGTAGCTAATGATCTGTTTGTGAGCAGAAAAGAATTACTCTTTTCTGTGCTATTTCTGTGAATGTTTCTAAGTGTGGATGCAGTTATATTGGCTTAAATCTTCTCTGCAAATAGAGCGATAGTGTAAACATTTTATACAAATATAACTTCATTCACACTTTTGCTAACACAAGCTACTTTGCTAAAAAGCACTCCTATTTAAATATTTATACAAAAAATTGGTAGGTTTTAAAACACATACTTAGTTCTGACACTGTAAGTCACTCATCTAATTCAGCAGACCTGTGTACGAGCAGGGCTCGTGTTCCTGGAGGTGGTGGGAAAAGAATTGTAGAAAAGATTTGTTTGTACCAATACTTCAAATCCTGCTCCCTCACAGTATTGAACTGTGGTAGAACTAATCAAAATGTTTTGAATCCTGATGGGTTTCAAATATCTGCATATCAATGGCATTTGGAATTTAAACATTCTGGCTGTAGAAATTTTTATTCGGGGATTTTTTTTTTTTTTTTTAAGTTGTTCTACTCACAGAAATAGAGTTTGCAGGACTCTAAGTACTCATTTGTGGCCAACGGATGACAAAGGAGATAGAAAATCTGTTCTCTTTCTACAACCTGCAGTCCAAATCCTGAACAGGGCTTTGCTATACAGCCTCAATTCGGTGATGATGATAATAAGTTCCTCCAGTTGTTAAGTATGGCTAATAAAGTTGAAAAACACCTTTTGAAAAATGATTAGGTAGATAATAAAGTATGTCAACTTGAAAATATGCATTCTTCATGTGATGACTGGAGATAGTTTATCACTTTATGAGTGACACATCCATTTATAAATATTTATTCTCTCCAGGGGTACTGATAAATCTTTTGAGCCTATAAGCTCATTGATACATACACAGTAATATCATTTGTCTTTCCAATGCATTTTATTTATTATTGACTAATTGCCTGCCAGATTGTAAATATGATAGGGGTGGCATTGTGCTTTGATTAACTGTATGTTAAAGTACCCAGAGGAATTTAGATTTAGCTCTGAGCAAAGACATCCAAGGCAATAAATTGTATATTTGAAATCAGCTATGCAGTATTGGAGCTGCAGCGCTAGTTAAACAAGCTGAGCAGAAGCATTTTCCAGAGCAGTTTATTTTGATTAATGGGTTCCCAAAAGCCTCTTGCTGCTGTTTACAATGGATTTGCTGTAATATTTACAATAAACTGGGGTTAGTCAAGAGAGTTTTAATGTACTTCAGCAGGTTACTTACACTTCAGAAACCAGGGGCAAGAAGTACGGTGCAAAGTCAGACTGGTGGATGTTTCGTCCTTCGCTGTGAGGTCCTGTACCAGGCATTTTTTCCTTCTCTCCCCAGTCCTGTTCCCCTCTCAGACGTTTTCTTAACCAAATGTTTAGAACTGGCTTAACACCTCCTGAACCACCTCTGTGATGACGGGAGGTAATTTATCACATTAGAGCTGACAAGCTATTTATAAATATTTATTCCCCGCCATGGCGCTGAAGGATGGGCTGAGCGCGCAGGGTGCTGGCGGGGGCGTGCAGCATGCTCCTCTGCGCTGCGGCCCCCCGAGCACGGGTGCAGCACCAGCACGCTGCTGGGCAGCTGGAAATGCAGTGAGGGCAGCACTGCCTCTCAGTTAACTCCAACCAGCTGTTCTGAAGCATCCTGGGCAACGAGACTCAACCTTCTCGTTGGCACAAGCGCTGCAGCAGCAGGAGGTTTCCAAGCTGGGAAGCGCTTGACGCCCTCCATAAACACGCATGCTTGCTACCATTTTAATTTTCATATCTTGCAACTGGAAAGGCCAAATGTTATTATCCTGCCCAGACAGAAATCCCTCAGTGGAAGTCTCTCGCGTGAAGTAATGCAAAAGATCGGAGATGCGTTCACTGAGTGCTGGTTGCGCCCTGCTCTGCCCGCGAGACGCCTGCCAGCAGCACACGCGCTCCCAGCCCTGCTGCTCGCTCCCTCTTTTCTAAAAATTGAACTAGTTTGTCAGGCCGTATTTATGCAACATGTAATTTGACAGAAATCCTATTGTAATTAGCACCCGCTAATCACTGTCAGTAATGTTATTTAGCTAATTGTACCTTGGGCAGTAAAAAACAAAGCAAAACCAAACCCGGTACATAATTTTGTCCAAATAGATGAAACAGCAAAATGTGCATGTTCCCCAGAGGGATGTGGACGTGTGCTGTCATCTCCTTTGAGTCCTACAGAAACATCTCCCTGGGGGACCTTCTGGACCTTCCCCAGAGGTCTCATAACCTGAATTTGTGGGGTGGTTTGTGGGTGAATCTGCATGGTGTTTTGCCAGCAGGCAGGAGGAGGGAGAACATTGCAGGACTGATGCAGGAAAACCCCAGGATTAGAGAACTCCAGAGGTGAAAATGGAAGCAGGAGCCAGAGATGGATATTGTCTCAGAGGATGACCCAAGTCAAGGAAGGGTTCAGCATTTCCAACTAGGAGAAACAATCTTGCTGACATGAGTCTTTACTCTTTTTTTTTTTTTGTCTTGTCTGAACCTGATATCTTAAAGAGAAAGGGAGTACCATTGTCCAGAGCTGTTCTAGCAGCCTTTCCTCCATGGATGTGGGATAATCTAGCTCTCTTTGATTTCCATTACGCTTTCCAGTGGATCTGAGATGTAATTAATTAATTGATTTTTGCTGCCAGTCCCCTAATTAACACTAAATAAAAATTCATGCCAGGGTTAATCGCTTTAAAGGTTGGAGGCACCAGTGTCTGCTGTGCAGGTCCGTTGTCCGTTCAGCAGTGCATTTGGGTTATATTCCCTGTCATGCTTTTAATTCCTAATCAATTGAAAGTTAATTTCGTTCTTAACCAAAAGGAAGCCAGAAACTGGTTACTGTTATGCAACTGTTTTTGTTTTATGGCATTTACAGGGCTGTGTTTGTAGCCCAGTTATAACACCACTGGACAAACTGGTGTAGCATGACAGGGACCCAACGCTGGTGTAACATGATCTCCAAAAGCGGTGAGATTTATATTGTGGATAGGCCCTAAACCTTGTGCTCCCTATACTTACTGTAAATACTGGGCTCTTTGCTCTTTATTGTGTGGAACAATTACCGTGTGGATCCATTACTTAGTATTTGTGGAGTGCTTTGAGGATATGAAGTGCTAAGTAATATTATGTGTAGTCTAGTGGAAGTTTACTAACAAAAGGTCAGGTCGTTTTTATCCATTATCTCTTACTAGACAATACAATTGCAACAGACTAGACAGAATTATTGAAAGTATTGCTTTATGTGTTGGTAAAATGAATTATCTGAACAATCTCACTCCCTCATGGGAGCACGAATGTTGAAATGCCTCCGAGACCTACTCTGAGGCTTGCTGGAGATGGCCAGCCCCCATACTGCTAATTAGGGCTCCTGGCTTTTGATAAGCCATTAAACCCTTGAAAATGTCCCTGTGAAATTGATCTGAAAAACATTATCTAGTTGCCTTAAGAAAGTGAGAGAAATCGGAAGGAGATGCTCGCTTTTTCTTTGTGATTGCTGCTTTCACTTCTACGTCCCTGTGGCTTCTTGGCTCAGCATCTTCCTTTCCCCGGCTGTATGTGGGAGAACCACTGAGGCTCTTTCTAAAGTATCTCAAGAACATATTCAGAATTAACATCATAAACAGTAAAATATGGCTGTTTTTGATAAAAACAAGATTTGATAAAGTCATCTGCAGAGTGGCTATGTGACATTGTCTACACCATTTTCAATCAGCAATGAATTTAATTTACAAGGTGAAATTGAAGTTGTTCAGATATGACTGAGTAGATCCAAAGCAACTATCCTGTAATTCTAATTGCAGTCTACTGTGATGGAGCAAACATGGGAATATTCATGTTCAAAGGGGTTTTGCATTTTCCTAGTTGTTGCTCGCAATACTATCCTCCTGAAGTGTGGAGGTGTTAATCTTCATAGGTTCTCTTCCACTTCCCACTGCCCTGTGTTCTCATGTGCACTTATGCAACGACAGTGTTAGCATCTGTGCTGCCGGTGTGCTGCGTCCTCAGGGCCCTCAAGTTACTGTGCTCAAATCAGGCTCAAATCACGGTACTGAGCAATGGGGAAGTCCATCTAAAATCCCTGTTACTGCCTCCTCTTGTTTTCTTGCATTTGCAGCACTGAGCAGTCTGGAGAGGGAAGAAAAAACTAATTTCAGATAAATGAATAAAATGTATTTTTTCTAGTCCATTCCTAATAGCTTTTATTATTATTATTATTTATTTATTTTCAAGCTGCAAGGTGTACTGCAAGACTGTAGCATGCTCTATCTCAGTTGGGAGCGCTATAGCTAGTCCCTAAATGTTCATCTCTGTTTTTATCTTTGTGTGTTGTCAACTTCATTCTTTGGTCCAATTGGAGTATCCGTTCCATGCTCTTACTTTAATAATAAGCTGCTTGTCTGCTTCCCTGGGCAAATATTGTACTCGGGATGCTGCCAGCCTTTAGCCTTGACCATACTAATACATAATGCAGATGATAAAAGCCAGTGTAACAGAAAAGAGGTCCCAGGGAGAATACAAACCATGACAAAATAAGAAGGAAGCAGATGGTTGGGTATTAAACTGCAGTAATAAAATAACATCTGGCAGAATATCACACACATGCACTGATGCCCATCTGAAGAGTGCACTGATTTAAGTAATATGCTTCTCATTTTGGTGCAATTAACACCAAAATTTACATAGCAAATGGTGGCAGAGCACACAGAGGCTTCTTTTGAAAAATACTATCAAAAAATGTCCTTTCTAAGAGGAGATTGGCCATAGCAGACAGTGATGGCTTTCTATACTGTGGTGTAAAGCAATTAATGAGTCATACCTTCCTGCTGGCCAGAGAACCCATTATTCTGTTTACATACAGTCTGGCAGATGTACTTGTTTGCAGGGCTGGAAATTAAAAGATAAAAGGGGAATAGCATTTGACCAAGTGGAACATCGCTCCACCCTGTGCCATAGAGAGAAGGATGCTGTGCAGATTAGGTAGATCTATAAAGCTCCATGCAGGCAAATCTGTCCACCTCAGATCCTCTCCCACGTTTTCCCTTGTGTGAGCTTGGGAAGGAGAAACCTTGGGGCTGGCTTTTTCGAAGGAAGTTGGAGGGAAGATGCAATCCCCACCTGGTTTAACAAGCCACACGGTAGCACCAAATAGCCTGCAGGCAACTGGGTCTTGTTTTTCACCAGCCCTGACCTGCCCACAAACTGAGCTGTGGGCCAAATGAGGCTGATGAAAGGAAGTTTATTTCGTGTTGCTGAGCGTGTAGAGCGGGTTGTGAAGGGATGTGCTGGGAAAGATGTGGTGGGAGCACTGGAGGGCTGCAGTGGATGGTGGAGGAGCTGCTCAGTGGTGGAGCTCACAGGCCCCTTCATCGCCAGCTTTGACAACACCGCAGTGTCCAAATGCACACAAATATTGCAACGGGGAAGGTGGAGAAGTGCGGTGTGAAGGCTCCCAGCGGGACCCTCGTGCTGCAGACACCTGCTCAGCAGTGCCATCTTTGATGGAGGGCCTAAAGCTGGCCGCTCGCTGCATACTTCATTGGACAGGAGTGTCTCCAGGTAGAGAGCTACTGCGTCTCCTGCATGCTGCAAGCTGCATCTGGATTTTGCCTTTCTGTGCAGTGGGATGTGGTGTGTTAACCTCCCAGAGCAGCTCCAGCAGAAGCCCACCTTCCTGTCTTGCGGAAGCAAATACCTGATAACGTAGACAGTGGTTCAGGCATCAAAAGCATGTAAAACATTAGCAGGTGGCAGATGTAAGATTATCAGTGAGATGTCTTGCGTGAAACAGAAGATGCCCTGGGCTCTGCCTGAGCGAAGGCAATGTTGGAGTCCCAGCCGCAGAGGACTGGACTCTGCCAGAGCCCGGCATTTGTTTCAGCGGAAATGTCATTTCCATTTGGAAACTTCAAATCTAACTTGGAATAAAAGCAATTTTGTTTTGAAACTCCCTGGGAAATTGACTTTTGACAAAGACAAGGAGCACGGATAAGGCTTTGCCTCCGTATATCTGCTTGCCCCCGCGACAGAGGTGAGTGGCAAATATCTGTCCTCAGCTCTGCCCTGGCAAGAGGGCCTTTTGCGAGAGGGGAAGGGCATGGAGAACCCTGGCATGGGAAAAAGCTCTGCCAAGTATCCAGAAGTGTGCCACCACTGAGGGGCACGGCTGTGGGAAAGCCAGCTGCGCTGAACTTCCGTAGCATGATCTCCCTTGTGGGGCGGGTGCCTGCAGCGTCCGGGCTGGCAGCACAGCCTGCCGCCCTCAGGGAAGGGCAGGTCCGTGTCAGCGCTCAGCGAGAGGCCTCTCTTGCTTCTTTGAAAAAGGTGACAACAGTTCCATTGATTTCCTTAAAAGAAAGGCAGCGGAAATGTGTCTAAATTTTTTTTTTTCCTCCTTTGACACACCTTTATTCCATTTTTTGTGCTTTTTGCGCAGGGGTTATCTGCTGGGAGTCTGCGTAGCCCCATGCACAGAGAGATTCAGATTTCGGTTTGAGCCCCAGAATGCCATCAGATTGTCAGTGAGAACATAGTGATTTACTCCCATCAAGTACAGTGTTTAGGTCATCTACTTTCCTCTGGCAATCAAATTGGAATAATAAGGATGCTCTCCTGGCATATGTTTTTCTTAGAGCAGGACCAGGTGTAGGATGCTAACAGAAAGAGCTGAGGGGTGTCTGAAAGCTAGAAGGATATTCATGGGTGGAAAGGATAATTTTTATTAACAGAAATGCATACTACCACAGCAACGCTAATGAATAATAACAGGCAGAATTTTGCAGTTTTAGGGACTGTGATGCAAACAGCAATCTTTTTTTGCAGTCGTTAATTTTCTTGAAATCTGATTTCCAGAGGTAGCAGCCTTAATTCAGTTTGTTCTTTGCCAGGGATCCCATGGGAGTGTGAGCTTCAGTCTCCAATAAATCAGGAGAGCAGCATGCACCGTGGGCTGAGTCTGGGCAACAATGGGAACCTCTCTGCCTCTACGGGGGCTTGGGATGGAGCCTTTGGCTCTAGAATGGAGAGCAAACCAGAGTCCTTCCCGGAACAGCTCCACCCAAATCTGTATGAGCATCTCTCTGACCTGGGGACCCTGGAGTCAATGAGCTCTTTTGGCTGCAAAATCTCACGCTAAGCACATAACCTTTCCTTTTTGCTGGGTTTCTGCCAGGTTTAAACACTTCATTCCAGTGCAAAATGGGGCTCTGATTGTGGCTGAGGAGCAGGCGATGGGGTGAATGTGGAAACATTTGCAGAAAAATTGCCTGTTCCAGCTAGTTTTACATTGGTTTTGCATTTCCCTGGGTTAGTTTCCGAAGATGGTTTAATTTCCTATGTGCTGCCTGTGTTTTGCTTATATTTCTTCTCCTCAGCCTCTCTCAATGATATCCTAGTGCCTACCTTCTCAACAGTAATAATAATAATAGCTGCAATATATTTAATAGCTACCCACTGCCAGCCTTGCTCAGCCTTCTCAACAGATTCCCTAAGGTAATGGATGTATAATGCATTTCCCAGCTGGAAATCAGACCTCACTAGGATCCTCTCTCCTGCAAAAACTCCTTGCTGGCAGTCTCCCCGGGCCTGTGAATGAGCAGAGGCACTAGAAGAGGTGCTTTTCCTTTCTCCTTGCGGGTGGGAAGCAGAAGGCTTGGAGCGTGAGCAATGACCCCAGGCAGTACCAAAATGACCCATCCTCTCTGTGCCTGTCGGACATTGCACCCTGTCCCCAGCCATCCAAGCTGGCAAGGAGCGGAGGCACAGGGATGGAGCTGGGGGACACAGGAGACTTTGGTACAAGAAACGGGGAAAAGCAGAAAATGGTGTAGCAAGAGCTGAATGAAGGAAATCTTCTCACTATTCCTATGGTGAATTTAACCCATTTAAGCTAGACTGGTTAGAAGCAGCACCTCTGCTCTTCATGTTGCCAACTTGACCTTTCAGAGGCCCCAATCTGATCAACTTCCCACGCGATCCTAAAAAAATTGCTGGGGAGCCGCATACAGCACAGTGCTGTGTGGGAGAAGGCAGTGGGAGATGTGGGGGAATAAATGCGTGCACCCAGAGAAGGGAAAAAGCGATGGAGTGGAAAAGCTGCCCTGACCTGGGGCCAGCAATAAGGGAGCGGCCGCCTTAATATCTAGTGTGAACAGCGAGCAGTTCTTTTACAGGCGCCAGGGCTTGGCTGTGGTTTTGAATATTGTTCTGCAGTCCGGCTGAGCTGCTGGGAGCGAGTCATTCATTTGTAGATGACCCGAGTTAGCTGTTGTGAGAACAATCCCCAAATGGCACTGTTTAACCTTAAAAATCATGATCTCTTCAGGAAGAAGTAACTAATTCCATTATTCACTTATGTGGCTTTATATGCAAGCGAAGAAAGATTTGAAGCAATTTGCTCATATGAATTTCTGCGCCTTCTGGCATCCTTCAGGACAGGATTGTTTAGCAGAGGAGAGACTCATCAAATGACTCGCTGAAGGTTTAATAAGAAAAAGAAAAGGCCATGGTAGAGCTGGGAAATGAACCCAGGAATGTTGACTTTGAACTACATGAAACCCATTGCACTACAGTAGCACGCTCAGTACTTTTGCTTGGTTTTCAGCCACAGCTTTAAAGTTTGGCCAACAAAGTTAAGAAGTCAGGAGGGGGGTAATTTTTATTCTTCAGATGAGGAGACTGAGAAATCTAAAAGCCTGGTGCTCACAATAACTTATTACTGCTCTTTATTTGATGGAGTGACTCATATAGCACATAGCTTCAGGAGCAGGTTTTGGGAAAACTATAGCTGAAAACACAGCCAGCTGTAAAAAGCTAGCCATTTCCTACACAGTATCTACTTCAAAAGAATAAAATAGATGTCTCCTTTTTTCTATCCAAAAAGTCACTGCAGAAGCAGCTTTCTTTTGTTATCTCCCAATAAATGTGTCTCTGTAATAGTGGAATTTACTGCTGGGGGTGTGCGTTTCTCACCACTGCTTCCCCTTACAAAGAAGCTAATCTATCTTTTGCTGGAGAAGGCAAATGATGTCATGTTTCCTGTATTTCAGCCTACTTTCCAGCTGCTGCAGAAAGGCAGGGCTGTAGGTAAACATCTTACTCTGCAAGGAAGCCGCTGGGCTGGGTTAGTGCCCCAGGAGCAGACTGAGGGGCACAGTGTTCATACCCGAGCCCCCCATGCAAGCCTGGGTGACTTCTTGTCACCTGCATGGTGACCAGCCCAGGCATGTGGGGACGACACGGTCGTGGGGTGCCCGGCCCTGCAGGTAGCGCTGGCAGAGGCCGGTTGGCAAGTTGGGACGGTCTGCTTGGCACGGGCAAGCGTGGAAAGTTTGCAGAGCGCTGCCTGAACTAGTCTTACCTCCAGCGAGAGAGTCCTTGACATTCATTGAGGCTAGATTCGCTCTCACATTTTAATCAATGAAATGGAAAAACAACAAAATAGGAATGCATAAGCAAGTCTGACTACTGGTTTTTGTTTTGTGTTTTTTTTTNTCAGCTGCCTAACAAGCCCAGGATAACACCCGCCTGCATGCCGGATTTGCCCAGGCAATTATCACAAATGCAGATTGAATAATTATGCATGCGAAGACCCGTCTGGTACCTGCCACGTGCAATGACTCGAGCTGTGTGCAGGTGCATGTGTCTGCGTACGCCACTGCACGCTCCCCCTCAGCAGCAGCAGCGCCAGACGCCTTTGACTCCCGGGTGGAAAACTGAGCCCTTTCCACTGCGTCAGCCCTCCGTGCTGCTGCGGGATGCCAGGGGGCTGCGGGCAGTGGCTGGCAGCCGCTTCCCCTCGCGACTGCTTGTGAGCATCCCTGCCGCCTGCTGGGCCCTGCTCGGGCGTGCTGGAGAATGCTCCCCATCAGCCTGCCCAGGGTTTCGGACACCAGGGAGAAGCCTCTTCCTCCGCTGCTGGGGCACATGGTGAGGGAGAAGGTGGAGGTGCCATGATTTTTCTCACTAGCTGCTGCTGCACCCTGCTTTCTGCCAACAATCTCAGCAGATGCAGCGCTTGAGCAAGGGGTGAAATCTGATGCCTTGCTTTTCCCCGTTACTTGCTGAATTTACCGCCTGAACACGCTGCCCCTTTCCCCAGGAGAGCTGCCTGCAGCCCCACGGCTCTGCTGGCTGCAGCGCTGTTTTGCTGTAATTCTGGCCTTTGCCTGTGTACCAGCAGAGCATGACTTTCCTTATATATTATACTTCAAGAGCAATACAAGAAAATAAAAATGAGTAACAGCTTGTTTCCCAGCCCTGGATGGAGCAACAATTTTGATGAATGGACAGGCTAGTTGCATGAAAAAGAGCATGAATAATTTGCAATGAATAATATTCAAGTGTTACCTTTTTTTCCACTCATAAATTGCTTGCAAACTTTTTTTTTTTCCCCTGAGCTGTTAGTCACCAAGAGCAAATACCAAGCAGCATGTTGGAAGCATTTGTTTTCTGCCACGCTGAGCTGTGGTTAGACGCGCTGGTCACTCTGATTGATGGGAAGCTCGTACTAGCAAGTTTCTTTGGTTGACACCTCGAGGTTCCTGGGGCTTTGCATATATTTCTTTCACAGGCAATAGCAGATGCTGAAACAGCTGTTGGTTTGCTACTGTTAGTAATTTATAAATTATTGCTTCTACAAGTCTCAACCAACACTGGAGCTTGACAGAGACCCAGGTTAAGAATGAAGTATTTTATGAAAAATACCTGTAGATTTTTATGCTGCTACAGTCACAGTTCACCGTTTCTCCCCCATTTCTCTGGAATTTTGCTGTTAAAAAATAGCATGTCTATCTACATGCAAAAGCTGGGCCCCCCAGTTTTACTGCAGGCATGATGACAACATCAGGTGCACTGAGGCAGGAGCTCGCAATGAGGTTTTTGTTTATCTGCAGGCAAACCAGCAAATGCTGCAGAGCTTCACGATGCTGCTGGCACCAGTTAGCTCAGCACTGCCATGCCCTACACCAGTGAAGAGGATGGTTGTCCTTACGCTGGCATCTTCTCTCCTAGAGATACCTTGTGCAACAGAGGTTCAAGGGGAGATGCTCAGGAAACAGGCTGGATTAAATCAGAGCAGTGCAGGGAACGCTCAGCCCCACAGGAAGTTGGGCTGGACCCACAGGTGGCCCATGGGGACCCTTTTCTTCTGCACCACCTTTCTCACGGGCAATACTGTCTGGACACTAACTGCTGTCAGGCAGCTGCACATCCATTCCTGCGCTCACCCAGCATGGGATGGGATCAGTCCTGGGACCACTGCTGAGGCAGAGAGCAAGGAGGGGAGCGATGGGGCATGGGGATGGAAGCGAAGCAGCAGGAGCTGGGTATATGGGGGGGCACCCAACTGTTGGCCCCCATTTCCCAGTGTCATCTCCCAGCGCGGCGCTGGGGCACTCGGAGGGTGGGCACCTCGCAGTGGAGATACTCTGCTGTGTCAAGCCATGGAGAGTTTCATGGTTGTAGTAAATAACAAACACCCTTACTTGTCAAGGAGTTTGGTGCAGTCGTGGAGGGCTGGAGATACACCTCTGATAGCACTGGCTGGGATTCAGGCTTTTCATCAGACAGGAATTTAAGAACACCGCTGCTGTGAAATGACCTGGAGCATTCTGGGAGGCTGTAATGCCAGAAGCAGGGCAGGGAACCGGGCTGATGATTCACCTGTGGGGATCTGATCACCCAAAAACATTTGGCGCAATTGTGGGGGAGCTCACTGGTGGGGAGAGCTCACTGGTGACATCAGCTGGGCTGGCAGGGCGAGGGCGAGGCTGTCACTCACCTCCGTCACTATTTGTCTTGCTTGTGTTAGCATAGCAGTTGCCTCTTCTGACCTGCTCCATCCGAGCTGGGATCCCCTACCTCTCCAGTTTTCCACTTCTTTTCCACTGACCTATTCTAATCAGCTGAGATACTTTCCCTCTTTCTTTTGCTTGGACTCAAAGCAGTGTGAAAGAATGACCTCTCTTTCATGCACATGATTGCATTTTAAACTTTAATAGCTTCCATACCATTTCCTAAGAGGTGCTCTGCTCAGCTGAAGGGCTGTACGTTGCACTCAGGTATAGGGGGCAGCCAGAACATGATGGAAAAGTACAGTCTCTGTGTCGGGTCTCCATCTGCATGATGGACACTTCACATTTAAGCTACGCTTCTTTCTGAACCGAACATATGTGAGGTTGAGGTTCATCTCATAGAGCACTTATTGACGTCGTGCAGCTGTAAAGAAATCTGTTTTGCCTATGAAAAGATTGGAGTATAATGTAGCTAATGCTAATCAAGTGATATCTTAATAGATGCCAGCAGAAGAGGCTTCAGGGGGGCGAACGTGACACAGCCACAAAGGCTGCTTTTGCTCTGCCACAATGCCTCCTGTGAAGGGCAGGGGAATGTTTAATTTCCATGTGTGTGTGTCTTCAGGGCTGGCAACAGAAACCAACACAGTCGAGGTTAGAGCAGCCTTGCTTATTCTAAACAGAATGTGTTTTTTTGGAATGTGATGATTTTAATGACTTATTTCCTCTCGGTGCATCTTTGACTAGCTATGGCTTTTTTCACAGTAAATAGAGATGGCTTGGATACACAGGGAATGATCTGGGAAAAGTGGCTTGTTCACATGGATCCCAGAACTGGGAGGTTAAAGCCCAAATTACCTCCTGGTTGTGAGATATGTGAATTATTAGCTCCCGGGTGGATAGCTCTGTTACGAACTTTGGTGTTAGGAACTTTGATGTGACAGTAACAGTTCAAAGCACTGGAAAAAGTATGTGTAAAGTCCTGAGAGGTCTGCAAAAGTCAGAATAAGAGCTTTTAACTTATGGAGCCTGTCTTTTTCTCTCTCGCTGGAGTTGTCTTAGAGGCAATTAACTACATCTAGGACAGGGATGAGCTGAGGTTTCTTCTTTGCATCTTCTGCTGGATTAACCTAAATTGCAAGGCTTAGAAAGAAATTTGAAGTGCAAGGGGTGAGGGAGAGGTTGGGCCTTGAATAATTTTAGACCATTCCTGGCATCAGGGAGAAAGCAAGTGAACACCATACTGAAAATTAACTGCTTATTGCCTAAAGCAATTGCCATGTTTGTAGGTTGTCTTTATTCAACCAATAATGCTATGGTGAGAACTCACCTGTCATTGAAAAACTCCTCTCCAGACAATCCTTCCAGTATTGAGCCTGTTTTTTCCACACCCCAGTGCCTTGGGGATGAGCTGCCACGGTCTCGGCGGCGTGGGGAGATGCCCCTGCAGCGAGCAGGGTAGCGGTGCTCTGCAGACGAGGGCAAGGCAAGAGCAGCTCCCCTCGTTTTCTGACCATCCTGGGAGGGGTGTGAAAGGCTTTACTCTTGGCTACGGAGCAGAAGACAAGAGCTGAGGCTGGAATCCAACTCACAGTGGATAAAACACTGGAGAGGTGGGCTGGTCCCCACAAAACCCTCCAGACCACCTCTAAGCAGCAGCTGGCTTCGCTTACAGCCCCAGCTGAGATGAATGGCATTCCAGTGCTCACCAGCAGCCCACCACTGCTTCTCCCTTTACAGCTGCCGTCTGATTGCACCAAGCGGTTTAGCCTCTTGCGCTTGCTTTTTGATGCAGATCCAGCAGGGAGGGTGCGTGGGAGTGGGAGGAGAGGGCGTTCATTGGAACCGCACTTTCCAGTGCGAAAGCAGAGTCGAGGGTTAGCAGCGGCAAACAATTTCTCTGTGACCGCTGTTTCCTTTGCTGTGAGAGTTTGCGCCGTGTTGTAGTGAGTACGTAACTCCTTCCCACCCAGCAGGGAAAATGCCCTGGTAGCACGGTGCACACATCCGCAGCACGCTGCTGCAGAAAGGAGGTGGCTGTACAAGCTTTAAAGATAGGATGCACAGTCCCGTAGGAGGGATGTGTGAGATAGATTTCAAGTGGGAACCAAGAAATATGCCTGTTTGGCTGGATTCTTTGCAAAATTTTTTTACCGCAAGCGTTCGACACCACTGATGGTTTGCCATAATTTCAAGACACCTTTACTCTGGCTGCCAAAATTCTGGCTGGGCTGCAGAGCACAGCTCCCTCACTGGGATTTGTCCAAGGGGCAACCCCTTTGGTGCTCCCCTTGCTGGAGCAGTGCTCTCAGCCCCACGGTTGGACAGGGGCTGGAAAAGCACTCTGCAAATCCTCACCATGGTCATGTTTAGCCCAGCTCTGATTTTTTTTTCTTCTCTTTTTGAATAAGAACAGACATAGAGAAGAAAGCATCCATCCCCAGTGAACCATCATCAGAGCTTGTACCCAGTGCCCAGGGTGGGACAGCCTGTCACCAGCTTGTAATGGTTGTGATGGATTTGTTCGTCCATCTCTTTATTAAGGTCCCTGTGTAGAACAATGAGGCTGGAGAAAGCATGAGTAGTCCTTCAACCTGTCCTCCTCTTCTGAGACAGGAGTAATCCTATACCCGGGCCTTTCCTGATGGACATCTGCCCAACCTGCACTAAAGGGCACCCAGAAAGGCATGTTCCTTAACCTGCTCAGGACAAGCACATGATAGGAAGTGGTCCGTAGTGTATTTGTGGTTTCTCCACATATTAATCTTTTAATGTAAAATTTCTTCTCTTTTCCTCTGCAGATTGGAAAGCAGAAGAGCCGAGTCATCCCCTGAGAAGAAATTTCCCACAGCAGATGTTACACCATGCGATCCTGCTATCCCTTGTTGTCATTGCTGGAGGAACTCCTGTGTCACTTGAAGACCTGTATGAAGATAACATGGTCCCATTCCTCCAGTCACATTGCTAAAGCAAAGATAAACTACTTGCTCAGTGTCTAGTGCAAAGCAAGTGTCAGTAAATCCTTTCTGTTTGGAAGCATCCCTGCCTGTATTGAGACCTTACCTTTGAAAGGTGATAATGTGAAAAACATCCTGCTACATTTTGTAATGAGGATCTATTTATATATGCTATGTGGGAGATGTCCTGTCATTTTCAACACTGTGACCTCTGGGTGACTCTTCTGTGCTTTCCTCTGGCACTGAGCAGAGAGAAGGCAGCTTTAAGCCAATAATCTTGATTGAAAGTTTACAAGGTCTAAATTCAGTCCCTGTTTCTGTTCATGTATTGCCTGTGATTTAAAGCAAGTCACTTAATTGTCTTGTTCCTTGTCTGTAACATAATATAGCATTTTCCCTCCCTGTTGCCTGCCTGCTTTCTGTAGATCAGATGTTGGTCCAGAGAGGACTGTCTTGGATGCAGGTGTCTCAGCAGACTGCTTTAAATCAGTAAAGTAATCAGTAATCACCAAAGGTGATTACTGATACTACTGATACTTCAGTTTCCTCCATTTCTCTGCTAACCAGACCACAAGTTTCATGAGATTTTCTGCAATATTTAAACCCCATCTTCTTGACTTAGCTGATTATGTGAGAATCTTGGCTCCCAGTTTTTGTTTGGGTTTTTGTCTTGTCTTTTAAAGGTACATCACTAGCACCAGTGCAAAAACGATCCTGAAAGCATGAAGAGCCAGAGATTGATGTCCCCAGATGGCTCGAATCTATTGCTGCTTCAAATATGAAGTTTGGCCTGTTCTCATGACTTTCCTCAGGCTCAATTCATCAGTCTTGTGCTTGGGGATGGACCCGTACAGAACCAGTGGTGGAGCCAGCAGAGAAGCTACTTCTCCTTCCTGCAGACCAGCAGAAATGTGTATGCACCTACTCAACAGAGAGCCAAGGCAAAAAAGTAATCAACGAACCACCCAAGGAAAGCAAAGTCCTGCCAAAGGCACCAAATGCCACAAGGCTGGGAGGAAGTGCCGGGGATGCACTCAGGACAGACGGGCAGCATTCAGCACCAAGGCGCTTACAGCTCAGAGTTTCTTGGAGCTAACGCTATCACTGTAAAACTGAGCCCCAGCAGGTCCTTTTGGACAGCTTGCTGCTGCAGAGTACATATCTTAATGAACGTTTCTCTTTTGTTACCTAATTTGTTTACCTGCTGGCACAATGCACATATTGGGTATGAACAAATGGCATCTGGGAAAAGTAATATACATATGTAAGCATTTTAGAGCCCAGAAGAGTTAAATCTCTGCTTTCAGGTTTCCCTCTGGGTGTTCCAAAACAGCCGCAAGAGTTAAAGTTATGTGTATGTGCTGTCCTATATTACAGGAGCTACATTCATATCTTTCATTCGCAGCCTCCGCCTCCTCCTATTCAATTTACAGTCTAGACTGTTTAAAAATATCTTGTTACTGCTTTTTTTTTTTTTTTTCCTATGGGGAAAGGGCACTTGTGAGACAATGCTCTCAACTGGAGATTACACAGATTTGTTGCATGTTGGTGCATGATAACAGGAGAGGTTCCAACAAGCTCCAATATATAATAAACTGTGAAAGCATAAATTGCATATGATTAAACCTTTGATGGTGGGCTGTTAGGAATTCCCAGTGCAACATGCCACGCCACCTTTTACATCAGCCCTAACAATGACAGTGCCAGACTCGTTGGCTCCAAGGGGTTAATTATACATTATGGATGAAAACAATGCAAGGATGCTTGTTAATACTCAATTATTTGCATGGTAACCCTGGGTGACTCCCTTACTGCTGCTGCCAATTTGCAGTGCTCACCTGGGGCAAGATAGGAAAAGGCTTGTCATTCCTCACCCAATCCACTTTCTTTCTGCCCCTCCTTGCTGTTTTTTTTTTTCCTATTCGCAACACCAATTTGCTTGTCAAGATGTCTGACAGGTGAAAACCCTACCTGATTATTGAAATTGTATGGTCAAAAGAAATTTAAGCCAGCTGCCATGGATAGCAATTTGCAGCTGATGCTGGTCAGATGGGCAGATGGCTGCTTATGGGCAACTCTTTCATGGGAGTGATAAAGCAGTGGGTGATAAAAGGGGGAGCGAGCGAGCGAGTTGGCCATGTTGCTCTGAAGCCTTGGTTCTCTGCCTGAATCTTAAGCAAAGCATTGACTGGGAAATCTTTGTGTTTAGTTCTCAAGGAGATGGGGCACCCTGGGGGTCTGAGTTTAACAGTACAAGTCCCTCCTGCTCTTCCCTGGGAGTGCTGCAGGGTGGCTGAATCGGGAGGTCTGTGTGGGCCTGGGCAAGGTGCTGCTGGAGCTGCTCCAAAGCCTGGCTGTGCTCATTCAAGCACCCTGAGCCTCCCCATGGGTTTAATTGCATTTAAACATTGCTGTGATAGTTTGGGGGCCATGTGTTGCTGCTTCCTCACAGCATGTGTGGGGTGGGGCTTGGGAGGGAAAGCTGGGTGACGTCCTCTGATGCACTGGGAAGGGGCTGGAAGTCATCTCCCTCTTCTTGCCACCCTGACTCCAGGAACCTGAGCACCTTTTATCTACTGGAAACTGGAGCCAATATTGGAGAGGTGAGCTGAGATAAGGTGTCTGGCTAAATGCTGGGAACTAAGTGGAGGTGTCATGCCACAAGGAAAATTTCTAGAACTTCGGAGTTCTCTCATTTTTAAAAGAATGTAATTAACTAAATTAACTTCCATAAACCTGGGATAAAATCATGCTCTCAACAGTTGCAGGCTTTGTATGTTTTTGTTCTTTTAAAAATAGCTGAAATGAGATGAAACTGACAATCTCTAAGCACTGATTCCATAAGACTGGGAGACTTTTGCAAGATGATTTGGAGCTGAGCATTTGTGCTGCGGATCCTACATGTTGTGTTCTAGCTGGTCCGTAGCAGAAGCCTGGGGCTATCTGCCTCTGGAGCCTGTGGGACCGGCCAGGGAGTGAATGTCCATGTGATGCCTAGTGGTGGGGCTGGAAGAGCAGGATGGGCCCAGATCACGGGGAGTCTCTAAGAGAACTGGTACCAGGATGTGTGTAGAAAACACTGATAAATGTCGCACCTAAGGGTTTTCTTCCTTATATTGGCATTCGATTTATTTGGAGATCTCATAAGGGAGAAGTCTTGCTGTATTTCATGCAAGCTGGGGACAGCCTATTTACTCTCTGGTTATTTTGCAATAACCCTGGTTAAACGCACATCTCTTGCTTCAAAGTGCAGATGCAGTGAAGAAGCGAAGAGTGAGACACAACACTGAGTGTGACACGAGCCCTCGTAACCCTATGTATCAGTCCTGCCCCAGGTGATCTGTAACCTCCTATAATGTGGGATCCAGCTGTCAGGTTGGCTCCTCTGTGCCTGGTCCTGGAGCCCCTGCCTGTGCTGAGAGGCTGCTGCATGGGCTGATGGGTGCAGGCCATGCCGATGTGTGGTTTGGCTCATGTAGTTCACAAAATCTGTGCTGGTGTCTCCAGGGAGAGTGGATCAAGCACTGGGGTGTGTGGATCCCAGCAGCTGGTGGGAGAGCAGGTATTAATCTTCTGGAAGTGGAGCTCTTATGGCTAATTGAGCTTAAATGTTGCTGGTGTGTCTGTGTCCATGTTTCCACACCAACTAACCCCTGGCAATATCTGCTTTACGGTTTGTCCAGGCTGAAGGAATGTTTGATGTTCTAAAGATTTAAAAAAAAAAAAAAAAATTTTTTGGGGGGAAGCCTATGGTAAATATGGCTCTGACCTTATCTGAATTGTTCCTGTGCACTGAATCTAGCCAAGGACTCTTGAATAAAACAAACTTGAAGTTTCTAGGCCAAGTAGGTTTTGAGATATGGCTCTACGATAAATTGTTAGAGGAATATTTCAAAGACTGAATTGCACCTCATTTTTCAAAGTCCCATATATCACAAACACCTTGTCTGATCTGCCACAAATTTTGTCAATAAATTATCCTCTGGCTACTGATCGCATATGCAAAGTCTTGAGCAAAAAAAGCCACACAAATCTTTGCTCCCACCTTAAACACCTCCCTCCTGGCGATACTTCCCCTCCTCCCCTCAAGGCTAGCAGAGCTTTCTGGGGGGTATAAAAATAATAACCCTGTGTAACCCAGAGTGACTAGTGCTGAGTGGAAAGTCGTGGAGCGTCTGGTCTCAGCTATCTTCCTAAAGCCTGTGGTTTGCAGAAGCATGATTGTGGAGAGCTACTCCCAGTTTTGAACGGGGCTGTGTGGTTGCTCTGAATTGCTCCCTCCAGCAGCTGTTGGAACAGGACATTTGGGGCTCTAACACCTCCCGCCAGTTCCTCCTCCACCCCAGGCTGCCCGTGGGCCAGGAGGTGCTCTGAGATGGCCACAAGATGACCTGGGCTGGCAGCCGTGGGCCCCTGGGAAGTGGGGCTGAGGCAGTGCTTGGCAGGGCTGCTCTGCACCGGGCAGCTGTGCATGGCCAGCCCCATGGGCAGCATAATGCCCCCGGGCTGGCTGCAGCCACCGTCGTGGCTCCCTGGCACTCCTTTCCCAAAGATTTAAAATTTTAGAGGTTTGTACCACTCGTGTAAGACCAGGAAAGGGAGAGAAGGGGTGATCTTCACTTATAGAGCATGGTGTTTTCAAATACTTTGTTATGGGGAACTTGGATAAAATAGGAAGTTAGAAATTAAGTGTTTGTAGGCGCTTTTATTTTGTAGGTGAACTCCAGGTGAAAGGAGAGCAAGGAAAAAGGCAAGGGGGTCTGAAGCAAAGGCCACAAACAAGACTAGGAAGGCAACTGTGAGCGTGGAATCAGTATTGCTTACAGACATCCTCTGTATTTTTTATTTGCAATAATTAATTTTGAGGCATTATGGCTCTATGGCAAATGCGTTCTTAGCAGAAAGGACTTGATAAATCTGTGTTTCTATTTCAGAGACATGGATAAGCACTTTTTTTTCCTTCCCCCCATTTGTACACTAGCAAAGATAAGCCTCTTTTCTTCTGGTATCTGCATTCAGATCCATGAGAGAGTTATTAACTGAACTGGCAGTGCTAACCAGCAACAATGGGACAGTGACCCTGTCCTCATAGTAATTTGTTCTATGACATTATAAGGATTCAAATGAAATAATCGTTTAATAACAGACTAAAGAAATTTTGCATGTCTATACTTATGATGGTTATTTCTTTTCCACTGGTCTCTTCTAGTCTTCCTTTGGTTCCTAAGGAAATAGAGTAACAAGATTATTATTTTTTTTTTCATAGTTAGACCTTGTCTGAAGCCCCTCAGATTTTCAGTTGTAAAAACTTCAGTTAAAGCTCATAAAATTAGCAGTTTCTCAGGCTTAGATATCCCATACTAAGATCCATACTCAAAACATTTGCTGCTACATTGAAACATGAAGGAGAAATTTGGGACATTCTCACTAAGATCTTAATAGTCTCTTAAAGTATTTCAAAGTCAACCAGAACCAAAAGGTAACTGATTTGGGGAAGTATTTTTGTCTCCAATCAATTATTTCAGCAATCAGGTTAGTGCTGAAATTGAAATCCTATCCATCTTCATTACAAAGATATAATCAATAACTATAATTTAGAAGTTGGGGAATATCTTCATTAATATCCTCTCTTAAGTGTGGTTTAAATGTCATTGAATTATTAGCCAGCTATAATTCTGTCATAGTATGGGACTTAGGAGACATTTTTCAGAACTCTTATATGCCTTGCTAAACCATGCCAAGCTGATAATCATCCAAGAAATTGGTGAATAAACAAGCACTTGAAATGCTTTTTTACCAGACATTGGTTTTCTTCAAGCTGCTGCCTGATAGCAGCACTTCTTAGCAGAGCCATCACTCTGTATTTATTTAAAATACTGCCTTTTTGTTTTTTAAAGTGCATTTTCTCAGCTACCAGCTCGAGCTGCTGGGCTAACCCTATGGCACTGGCGTGGTGTAGACAGGTGGTGCTGCAGGTCTGGGGTTGGGACACAAAGGCCAGCTGCTGGAGGTGGGCACCTGGGAGCAGCTCCAGGATATGAAACCACATTGGTGAGCGATGTGTGTGCAAGCAGGCTGGGCTGAAATGTGTGTGTGTAGAGGCAGAGGCTTGTCTGGGGAGTGTGTGTGGGGTCTCTTCTGTCCTGTTGATGTGTAACTGCTGCAGGGCTGTAAGTGAAGACCACCACAGGGTGAGGAGGAGCGTGAATAGCAGGATTTGATTACCCATGAGGACTTTAGCAGCACACTCAGGTGTATTTTTTTCCCTGGACAGTCCCTTCTGGTTCCAGATTGGTGACAGTGAGCCACTAGCAGAAGGGTCAGCTTTGGCCTGACAACAGCTAAGTGTGTTTTATTGTTAGACTAACCACTGTGTCAGGAGTTTGGTCTGGTGTCCTTTGCCCATGTGGCAAGGCTGGGGCTGGCAGGGAGGGGGAGTCGCTGTCTCGGGGCTGTGATCTCTCACCCTTGTCAGCACTGGTGATACCAGCTGGGGGGCTGACACAGGAGCACTTGCTCTGCATGCTGTGTGCCAAGCAGGCACAAAAAGCAGAGGGAGTGGAGAAACTTTACGAGAAGGTCTGTTGGCCACATAATGGAGAGGTCAGAACTAATGTGGAGGCGTTGAGATGGCTACAAGAGTCACAGAATGCCTATAGGTGGAGGCTGTTGGGTAGCAGAGGGGACTGTGTTGTTGGCAGGGTGTATCTGGAAGCTTTTGTGGGAAACTGTCCTACACGGGTTGTGAGATCCAAGAAACTCCCCTGATGAAGTGAGCGTGCGGTCGTCTGGGAAAGCTCTGCATGCGTGGGACTCTGGCCATGGCCCCATCCATCGCAAGTCATGGCTCTTATCTCTGCAATGCATGGGAGAATTGGCTTTTGAAAAGGCTCTAGGTGATATATTTCCTCCCTCCACTGCATATGTATCAGGAGTTGCTTGGAGCAAGCTTTGTGTTTGTTGGTGGCATGTGAAACAGTATCTTCCAGGAAACTTCAGAAATATTTTATGAAGTGTAGTAATAAAAATATCCATGTGGTGCGGTCCATGCAAAATAACATGTTTGGCTAGAAGCAGTATGTACAGTTTCTATAGTGCACTATTCTTCCACAAAAAACTCTTGCAGATGGATTTCATCTCCTTGCTATTTAGATATCCATTACACAACTCCAAATAGCTTTTCTAGGGCAGTTGTAGAGGTAGTTACCCATGACAGACCTTTCCAGCTCGGATCATGGGCTGGTCTGCATTCAGGTTGGCCCTGCCAGGTTGGATCCATCTCTGTGCTTCTGGCTCTGCTCCCAGAGAGACCCCATCAGCCACGCTGAAGCAGTTAACTCAGGGCTGTGGGCCCCAGCTGCAGGGCTGGAGCTCTGCAGGCGGTGGTGCTCCTGGTGGGACGCGTGGGGCTGGGGGCCGTGGGAAACGGCCTGAAGGGAGGCGGGGAAATCCTGCAGGAGAGGCTTTGATTTGCTTCCTGGGAGGACCCTACCAGAAGGATGATCTGGGCCACCTTTGAAGAGAAAAGAAAGATTAGAGTGCACTCTTGATATATCTGAGCTCTATTAATTAGTTAATATGGGTTCTGCTTTGTAGCTCCTGCCGCTGTGCTCTGTAAGGGGTTTGCTACGTGCTTGATAAGAATCCTCATGTGGCGGCAAGTACCTTGCTTTTCTGCTGGTGTTTTGAGGTCTTTGGATATAAGGTTTGACAGGATGTGAGCAAGGCTAGTATGCCCAAAGGACAAACTGGGCAGTTCTTCAGGGTTGGCATTTCTAGATCTGATGAGGGATCGTATGCAAATAAGCCCTAATGAATGTTAATTACTGGGAGAGTTGCATACTTTGCTTGATTCTTTTTTGGCAGCTTGTGCAACTGTGTTTTTGTATAACTGGCACTTGAAACATTTAATTTAAAAAAATAATAATCCCCTGTAATTACAATAGCTTTATTAAAGGTTGCAGGGCTTATATGATCTCTGTAGTAAAACTTTATGAATTCTTCTGTCTAGATAGTGATCTCCTGGCTCTTTCTCCAAAACAGCACTGCATGGTTTGCTCACTGCTCATATGAACTTATTTGCCAGCCTTTCCCAGCCTGGATCCCGTGATTTCTAGCAAGATGATGAGGACTGTATTTTGCCCAGGATGTCTGTGGGTGGAAGCCCAACTGTCAGTTTGACTTGGTCCTGATGATTGACTCTGGAGGTAGCTTCCTGCTGCATGGCTCATCTTCCCACGATTTGGCTAACAAGCAGCTTGGACATCAGCTGAGGGTTGCAGAGCAAAGCTTCATCAGAGGTTTGCCCTGGTCCTGGGTGCAGAGTGCCCCGGAGAAGTCCTGCAGTTAGAAAGTCCTTTTGTGCCCAGCCTCAACAGGACTGGAAGGCTCAAGGTGCCCTTTGCCTACCATTGGGGACAGTTGCTTTATATCCTCACCCTAGCCTTGTGGATGGGCAGGAGGAAAGCAGTGCTTAGAGAACCTGGGACAGGAGCAGCTCACCCTGTGCCCGGCCCCTTGGTGCAGCCGGTTCTAAAAAGCCTCTGCTCCCAATCTCTCGTATGGGATGCTTCCCTCTTGTTTTTTTGTTCAGCTGTGTGACCTGCAAGAGCCCCAGCTGTGCTTACTTAACCTGGCTCACTTCTGTGGTCTGTTTGAGCAGTTATTTCTTTTTCGTAACTCAGCTGGAGGAACAACTGACTTTCCCAAGCTCTACATGGTGAGCTTGTCCCGTGCGGTTCTGCAGGCGGGTCACGCGTTGAATTTGGCAGCGCTGGTGGAGATGAACGCGCCAGCAACAGCAATTCAGAGCCCTCGTGCCCGTTTCCACTGGAGCTACAATCACTGGCTCTGTGACAAGTTTCCTGTCCTGACTCACAGTTGCTGAGTCACGTTTAATTTTATCTCCCTTTTGAAGGGAAATGGCATTCGGTCTCAGTTTTCTTTTGTTATTATTTTTAACGTATCGCAACGTTTGATAAGTTTTGGTTCACACTTCTTATTTTTGCTATTAACACTCTTCCAGTTTCAGGCTGGCTGCTGCAACAGCATAATTGCGTGTTAGGCTGTGAGTTGGAGTAACTGTTGTTGAAATTATTGGAATAACTATTGGGGTGATTTGATATAGCAATTCCTGTCTGTCTTTCCTCATCTCTGGCCAATGATAAATGATCCGGGCTAAAGCATAAAACTTCCACAATGGATCTACCTAAAATGTGCTCTTGAAGGAATTGTTTTCCCCCAAAGTAGGAGGTCATATATTCCTCATACGCTTTTGTGCTTGTTAGTCACTCTGCTGATTTTTGTGTTTTAGCAGCATTCTAAACTTGTAGAAATCTGATCTTCATGAATTATCCAGCTCACAGACAACATCTTCTGTGTGCTTCGATTTTACAACAGTACTAATGGCGAATGGACTTTTCTGTTGTCAGCTGGGTAGGAGAAGATGGTAAAAGCCCTTTCAGATGAATCTTGCCTGGTGATTTGGGGTGCTGTTACTGCCCAAGGATACGGTGCCAGAGCTCGGTGAGTGAGTGGAAAGTCTTTCTTGGGTCATTGAGCTTTGCATCAGGCACATAAAGCTAAGTCACTTGGTAGACACAGTGGAATGTACCTCTGGTATACGGTGTGTACATGGTACGCACTTCAAGTCACAGCATTGTTTATGTATTTATTTCTGCTAGCACTCAAGGCATAAGGCAGTGTATTCTAACTCCCGTTGGGCTTGTAGCTGAGATAAGGTGGGTAGGTTTCACTGCTGCTCTCAGGCAGTGGGTGAACTGCTCGAGATGCTCACATTGGGAATACGCTGAGCGCTCAGGAGCCCCGAGCTGCGGGGGGGGGATGCCTGGGCAGCGCACCGGTGCCGCGCACGGCAAGGGCCGAGCCTGAGCCGTGCCCCAGCTTCGCCACAAGCGGCTGGGCCGGGCGGAGAGCCGGCCGGGGGTGGGGCGAGCCCCCGGGGCGGCCCGGGCCGTCCCCAACCGCCAAAGGCCCGGCCCGGCCCGNCGCAGCGCCTGGCCGCCTGCCAGCGGCGGCGTTCCTGTCCTGGCTAATCGCTGATAAAACAGGAAGACCTTGATCATCCCTTCTGACATGAATAACGATGTTATCTGCTGTGATGTATGACCCAGAGCCAGATAATGTCCTCTGGCAGGCCTTTTTTCTCATGAGATGTAAAATACAATGATTATGTTACAAGGGGGAGATAAAGTGGCACAATCTTCACTAGTTCAAATAACTAATTGAAGCAGGAACTGGTGGAAATGGCTTCCTTTGTTCCCCAGCCATTGTTGATATAACAGCGCTTATAATGAAAGCCGAAGCTGTTGCCCTTTCTTTTTTTTCTTTCTTTCCTATTTTTTTTTTTTAACCTTCTCTGTTTTTTTCCTTTTTTTAAACTCAAGTGCCTTCTCATCTGCTTCCTCCTCCCTGTTTCCCGGGGGGAGCTGAGGACAGCGGTGATTTCTAGCAAGGGGTCCTGTTTTCCAGCAAGTCTTGTCTGTGAGCGTCAGGAGGATGAAATCAATAAGTAGCTCTCATTCTTTGTTTCCCTAGAGGACTTTTGAGAATGGAAAAAATTGAGACCAGTGCTCTCCAAACCATAATTACAGTTTTTTTATTTTACTTTATTTGCCTTTTTTTTTTTCTTGTGAAAGCAACAAACCTAATTACCTGGCAGGGATGGTCACTGGGGGTATATTGATATCTCAGTGAGTGTACAGTACTTATCACAATTGAGTTCAAATATTAAAAAAGCGGAAGGCAAAAAGAGTGCCCCTCCCCCCAGCCCCGAAGTAGCTTGGTGTAAAAAGCAGGAGGGATAACAGCATGGCTTTACACAAGGGGTGATACTGTGCAGTTGTGGTACATCATTATTAGAGGTGTTGGGAGGCGTGATTCTTCACAGCCTGCTCTGGTCATTAGAAAAGGTGCTATGACACAGGGTCTTTCCTCCCAGGTGGGGCAAATGAGCCTCTTTGGACCAAAATTGGCTTCAAATATGAAACAAGGATTCTTTGTTTTAATATATATATATATATATATATATATTTAGTAATGTCTACACTACGTAAAGAGCAGCATTAAATATGACGTACCTGTCAGAGGCTATCTACTACAGGCTTTACAGCTGTGGCGGGGGTTGCACTGCTGAGGAACAGGCTGTGCTCTGATGACTCGATAACCTGTACAGATGAAGTTGATAGAGACGTATCCTGCTGGGTGGCAGACAGACAGAATTTAAGAGACTTGCTCCTAGTCATCTAGGAATATAGCAACATCATAATGAGGTTAGACTGCAGCTCTCATGATCCCAGACCATCGATGCTGTACTATCTGATGTCTCTGACTCACTAAACTTTAATTAATCTTATTGAGATTCATTTTATGGCGCTTCTAGAAAAGGCTCTGAGTTGTGTGATGCAGGCTTGTTCCAGCTCTACCTTGTCCTTGAGTCGTAGCCTCTGGGAAGCCAGTGGGTCTGCAGCTGGTGCTCTCTTCATCCCTGGGGTCTGGTCCTGTAAAGCCCAACTCCCCCCAGCTCCCACAGCTGCAGAGAGCCCAGAAATCTTGCCTTAGGCCCAAATAGGTGATGAAAAGTAGGCCATCAGCTAACTGAAAATCTTTAACTGAGGGCTTTGCAAGGCATTTGCATGACCCAACTTTGCATTTTATGGATGGGATGACACATGTAAAAGGCTCATAGCTCACCAACATGCTATGAAGTTTTTGCATACAGGTTACATGTGATAGTGAAGTGGAACCTTTCATCTGACAACTGGGCTTGTGGCTTCTTTGGTAGGAGTTTTCTGTTAGAGCTGTAAGCATATGTTTTAACTTGTAGATGTTAATTAATTTGTTTCCAGTTGCCCCTCTTTAGGCACCCATCTTCTTTGGCCCCATCTGAGGGGATGCTGACAGCCTCTCCGCAGCAAGCAGCAGCACCGATGAGTGCGGGCTGCTCTGGTGTCTGTTAACCTCCTTGTTGCAAAGCTTGTGCTTTTTGCTATGCATTGCTATGCTGCTGCTTGCATTTTGGCCACTGCCCATTACTAAGTGTTCCATCACCCCAGTGCCAGTAAGGAGATGCCCATGCCCAGCTTGGGCAGCTGAGGACCAAAAGGTGGCAGGAGGGCAATGAACTGTGGGGCTGCAGCAGAGGCACCCAGAACAACACGAATAAAGGGGTGGTGAAGCAGATGCAGGCCAGGCCAGACACTGAGTGGGTTCAAAACGTCTTTGAAGATGAAGTCGAGCTCCCAAAATACTGTCAAAGCGGTGTGAGAAAGCCCAGAGTTAGGCAAGAGCAGGGCACCTGGGTGCTATTTATGACTGAGCTACTGTGTGACCTTGAGCAGCTCATTGCACCTCTGAGTCATAGCGCTGCTTCCCTAACTGCAAAATGAGTGTTACAGTAACACCTACTTCATTCACAAGGGGTCATGTGGTGCAATTTTATAATTAATCGAATGTAGGAAAACATCTTCTGTGGCATTAAGGCTGCAATGCAATGTCCTGATCCTCCTAACACTTACTTGCAGGCTGGGAGCGTGGCTGACTCCTTGACTTCGAGAGGGTGCTTTGTTCCCTGTAAGTGTAGGAAGGAATATTTGCAGAATTGGGACCCCTGTGCAAAGTTTTATGAGTTACCACATGGCCACTGTGCAAATCAATTACTGCAGTAGGTCTGTAATGAGACTAACTTACAAAACAGTTACTGATTCTACAGCAACTTGAGCAGATGCCAAAAAATGTGGCCAATAATTAGTGACCGCCTGACGGATCCAGGCTTTCTCGGCAGCTTTTGCTCCGTGCTGGGTTCACCGTGCAAGTGATTCTGGGAATGGTTCTGCTAGTGAGGTCAGATTAGCTGTTGTTTTTTAAAATATTTGTTTCGTGTCAGTCGTTTTTAGAATCCAAGTTTAAAACCTTTCAGGTGTAAGTATAAAGCTTAAAAGCTTTTCTACAGCTCCACCCTTAAGAATGGGTTTAATCCTTTTAACAAAGCTCTGATCTGACAGTTTATTTCGCTCTAGGCTTTAGCTTCAGTGGTTGCAGCCAAAACCTGACAAGTTCTTCTTGTTAATTCTGAATCTATTATCCAGTGACAAATGTATCTCCCACTTATATGTGACACTGAGAATGAAATGCATATGATCAAATTTCTTATAGCTGGAGTGGGGCTGGTTGTTAAGAACATCTCCATATCTTTGCAATATGACAGTCAATCCAAACCCATTCTTTTTCAGTAGCACATCTCAGCCTAGTTTGGGACACTCATGATGGGTTGCAATCTGCTGCCATACTCTGCAGAGATTAAAGGAAGGCTAAAAATAAACCTGTCATTTTCCCTGGACATTTTCTTGTGAAATGCAGAGAGATACGTCACTAGAATGCAAAATAAATTCATATGGATTTTTTTATGCTATGTTTTTTTTTTTTTT
>VXAA01001080.1:110689-135380 GCA_013399115.1 Anseranas semipalmata
GGACAGATGGAGTCACTGTCGTTTCTGGTTTCTCATTTCTAAATACAGTGGTGTTATGTACAGCCTTCCACCTGAAAGCTTATCTTGGAAGCCAAAAGAGAAAAAATGGATTTTTACAATAAAGCCAAAAAAGTTATTAATTCCTATAAGTTTGCCAATATACAGGATGCCGATAATGTATTTGATGAACTCAGATCCCTTCTGTGCTCATAAAATATTGGCATACTGATGAAATTTATTTTCTGAAATATATTGTGTGTGACATGAGGCTGTTTTTTTCTTCTCTTTTTATTCCTGTAGGATTGATCTTTTGCTAGTGATAGATTCACGTTTGCAGGAGGATGGTGCCCCGAAGGAGTGCAGGGGACTGAGAGCCGGGAGAGCTCTGCTGCCGTCTGAGTGACCCTGACACTTGTTTAGTCCCTCTCCAGCCGATCTCCTCTTGCTGTCTGGCTTGTGTGTGTCTGCCTGGACCGATAACACTCCGACCAGTGCCATCACTATCTCGTCCTTTAGAGCCCCATGTTGTCCACCCCCTATCGTTATTCCCGTGCTTTTCTGGGGCCATATCATGCTCCTTTAAGGGCTGGCGATAGCTGAAGATGCAATGTATTAGTCACCTCTGGGTGTTTTCCTGAAAGCAGCTGTCTTTGAAGTGACTGTCCTGAGACCTTCCCCTTTGCTCTTTTCTGAAACAGTGTCAGGAACCATGTGGCTTTTACAAATAGATACATGAACGAGAAATGCTCACAGATGGGATGTCTCTGGCCAAAGGCGCCTTGTGTCGCTGCAGTCAAAGGCACGGTGGTGACGGAGAAAGTCAATTTCCTGTTAAATTAGCTTGGCTGTTTCTCTAGGAAAGGTGGAATTTTAATGAAAGTGCTTATTAATGGATGAGCCCAGAGGGAAGTGGATTTGTGGCGAGGCCAGAGCTTTATAAGGAAAGCCTTACCTCATAAAAGGCCACAAAAGATGCTTACAGGACTGAACTTGGTCTGCTCAGGAATCGGCTGCTACTACAGAGGGACAGTCTTCCTTTTCCCATAAAACATGCATTAAGGGTGCCAACTAAGTTGGTTCTTTTTTATATCAGTCACAAAAACAGCAGGAGGTATAGTTCCTGTCAAACTTTATGGGCCATTTACAAGGAGGCCTTCCCCAAAGTATTTCACAGGCCAAATAAAAATAAATGGCACTGAAAAATTTTATAACACAATGCACAAACTGTTGTGGTAGTGGGAAAACATGTGCCGGAGACCCCTTCTCCCTCTCCTGCGCAGAGGAATTGAAATGGAATTTTAATTATTGTAACTTCTATGGCGTTTTTCATTTTCAAGCATTAATGTAGTCTCAGGGTTGCCTTGGGAAGGAGGGAGATCTAATGCTGCTGTAGAGATGGGAAATGTGGTGGCAGAGGTGCAGCTCCATGTCCTGGTGAGGGGCAGCTGCCCCACGGCTACAGCGAGGAAATACCAATGGAGGTGGTGGGTCTGAGGAGGGCTGGGCGATGACCTGCAGCACTGAGGGACCCATGGGACCTGGGGGTTCACATGTGCTGTGCTTGGGTGTCCTGTCTAGGTGCTCAGACATGGGCATGCATGTGCCTGTTGGGCCTATAAGTCCAATTTCTGCAAAAAAAAAGGGCTTAAACTTGGGGGCGCAGGGGCTTGGTTCAGGCTGATGTGGCTGCACAGCTGCTGGGGAAGTGCTTTTCCTTTTTACTTCATTTTTCTACTCAAAATGGGAGGCCAAAAGGAAGGAGCTAATTTCAACCACCCCTAGGACCAGATGAAACATTTGGAGAGGAACTGAGTGGTTCGATTTACAGTAAGAGCCTGTTCACAGGAATAGCTGCATTTCCTTCCACAGTTTTATCCTCTGCTGAGCCATGGGGAGGAATACACTTCTGTCTCATGAGCAAAGCAGTATCTAAATAACCACTTGGAGAGGGAGCAGCTCTTGTGAATATTTTTAATAGAAACAGGTTGAGCAGTCACTTCTGCGGCGAGCTGTCTCCGCTGACGGGCGCACTTCACAGCTCGCTTGGTGAACTGTTGCACTGCTGAACCCTCTGAATCTTGGTGCTGGATTTACCATACCAACAGCTTTATCGGAGGAGTGAAACAACAGCTTGCTGCTACAGGAAGGGAGAGGAACAACCTACCCTTCAGCAACCAAATGGGCAGCGAGCAAAGATGTTCTCCAAATAGTTTCTCTTCCTCTGCCATGCACGCGCTCTCGGCAGCCCTGCTCAGCAGAGGTTGGGTGTTGGAGCAGCAATGCGATTACACCACTGCTTCTTCAGATTGCACATTTGATTAAAAAATAACAAGGAAATCCCTTCACTGACCTGATGATGTTAGAGCTGCTGCTGTGGTGTTATTTTTTTCCCCATGAGGATAGCCAAACACTGGAAACAGTCCCTGTAGAGGAGGTGGGGTCTCCGTCCCCAGAGATGCTCAGAACTTACCTGGACCATGGTCCTGAGCCACTTGGTCTATTCAGAGCTGGGCTGAGCAAGGGGTTTGGACAGGGACCTGTAGCTGGTTCCTTCCTGCCCTGCCTTGCATTTTAGGCTATTCAGATAAGGAGCAGCTTGAATGATTTGGGATCTGCAGTGATGCCCTCGGAGGAGGAGTCCTGGAGTCCTGGCAAGGGCAGGCTGCCTCTGCCTCAGCAGAGTCCTCGGCTCTTCCTCCGAGGTAGGTGATGCCACGCAAGGTCAGGAACAGGAGCTGTGGTAAGATGGATGGGGGATCTGATTTAACCTGACAGTAAATAAGTTCCTCTGAGCCAGGGCAAGTCGGGGCATGGGGAAGGGCTGGTTGCAGGTACTAACCCTTTGAGATGAGGATGGACTTGAAATGCATCAGGCTGTGTTTCTCTCTCTCTCTCTCTCTCTTCTCCTCTCTCTCTCTTTTAAAGTGTAAAATGAGGTTAAAAACTTTCTCAGCATGCTGTTTTATGACTGTGATCTGAAGTGCTCAGACAGTGGAAAAAAGGTTGGACAAAAGCAGGAATGTCTCTCAAATCTTATTGGGAAACAAAACAACTCTGAGTTTTTTTTAATGAAAAATAAATAAAAATAAAGCAAGTAAACCAAGGCAAAGAGGGTTTGTTTGTTTTTGGCTTATTTTCATATCCTCTCTTGTTCCCATCCTTTTCTGTACTTTCCACCCACAAGATCTTCTAAAAAATGTTAATTTTTCAAGCCTCTATTAATCTGCCATTCTGTTTGTGACATATCTGACTGGTTCTCCTAATACTGACAGGCTTAGTTTGCATTTGCTGTGATGCTGTATCAACTCTGGTTCAGTCAAGCTATCAACAAGAGGACATGGCTTTGAAATAAGCTGCCGGGATAAACAGAACAGTGTTCTCAACAATTTTGCATAACAATGTAGAACAGGGAGACATTATTCCTCATCCTCAAGTACCTGTAACTTTATTATTTTGATTCAAAGCTTTAAGACAGGGATGTGCTAATTGAGAAGATCTGAATGCCTTAAAACATACAAGTATCCAGTTGCTTTCTAGCTTGGATAACAAGCTATGAGGAAAAAATAATGACTAGTAATGTAACACAAAAGGCATTGTGCTGTAGAAGGGACTAACTAGATTCATTTAATTTTTAATTTGTTCTGGGTAATATCAAAGTAACTAAAATGCTGTTAATCTTCCTACCCTGAATAAGATGTCTGCTAACAGGGAGGTGTGAGGGAGGGAGGCGCCTATTAAAAGAGTTTAATTAAGTGAAAGTGGCAGCATTACCCAGGGAGAAAGTGCTGTCTTTTATTTCTCAGGCAGTGTCTAGTCGAAGGCGTGCAGTAACGCCCTGTCTGCCTGTGCTCTCCTCTGAACTGAAGGCGTGTGCAGGTGCTAGCAACTCAGGGGTGTTTGTGATGGCGCTGGGGCTCCGTGTTAGATCTGGTTGTGCACCGTGGAGGGCATGGCACAGGGCTGCAGATGAACATCGCCCCTTGCAAAGCACTCAGCTGCTGCAAAGAGCATCAACAGCCCCGCTGAGCAGCACAGAGGTCGATGCTGGGTCTTCACCCAGCTCCCTGCAGGAGGTGGAGGATGAAGATGTCTGCTCTCCTGCTGCTTTCGTCTCCTGTGTCCTACTAAGCTATCAGCTGCCTGGCACTGGTAGGCAGAAGGATGGCATTTTCTGCTCTCCAAGGTGACCAATATTCACAGTGCGTGAGAGTTTAGGACCTTGCACAATGCCCATGCAGCCACACTGGTGGAAAAGGGCTGCATATTTGTGAAGTGGTGGAACCAAACCTGCAAGTCACCTTCCTCTTCCTACCATATGTGTGCGTGTTTGTAGGAGAAGGCTGGTGGTTCTGCCTGGTTTTATAGCCCGTGGCTTTGGCTGCTGCTTGCCAGCAGTTTTACCACAGTGATAACTGGTTTTTCTAAATTACAGCACGAATGAATGGAGGATAAATGACCTTTGTGATGCAGCAGGTTTCCCAGTGAATAGCTTTCCTGCACTGTGTGTGTGCTGGGTGTGACGCAGAGGGCTGAACACCACTCCCCATGAGTGGGGCTCACAGTGGCCTTTGCATGGTTCCTTCCTCTTGGGAAAAATGCCCCATAGATTGTAGGATATTCTGCTGAAAGGGACTGAATCGCTCAAGGACCTTAATTCTGCAATCTTCGTTCTTGGTCTACTCAGGTGAGTAAGGGTCACAGGATCAGGTCTTACTACGTGACTCATCTTTCCTGTCCGCAAGAAGCAGTACCTTTAAGAGGCATGCCCAACTGGGCAAGATCCGAGTAGGATTGTTTATGCTGCTGCAAAAAAATGATGGAAGTTAATTTAAGTTAATATAATCTCTGTAATCACTGGATTTATTGCCCAGGAAAACTTAAGACCTTTCAGGCTCTTCATTTTGCCAAAAGCTGAGATCATGGTTTCTAAACTTTGCTGCTTTGTGCCGATATGCAGGTGCTGATCATTTCCATACTGCTGAGCCATAATTTGCTGGCCTCCTATATAAAACATACCAGCTTTTCACAGTGCCCTCTTATATATGCTGCTTTACAAGGAAACTATAACTAACAATTAAACCAGCATGTAATGTACTCTTTTCTTAGTTTATAGAAGATTGTTTTATGGGGCAACATATTAACAAGAGACGCCTGGAGGTGCATGGTTAGTAGTATCCTGCCGTTCAATAGTTCACGTTCACATGCAGATATGAACATATGATGCTCATCGATAATCAGGTTGTAAATGGCTCTGTTGAGTAATTGCAGCATTTGTCTTCCCTAACTGAAGCTTCAAAGTAATTTCAGTGTTTTATAATTACAGAGTTAGCGGACTGTAATAATTTCCAAATGTTTTGGAGCTGATTTTAAAGCGTATCTGCAGTGTGTAGTTATGTTAAGTCTCAGAGGCCCAGATCCTGGAGAAATTACTTTGACAGGTAGGCTGGGACACTTCTTTTTCAGTGAAGTAAAGCCTGTCGGGGAAATCTTCACTGATGTGTGTAAGACTTGCATGAGAGACATGAATTGGTTTGGATAAAATGGTACCTCTGAATGGGTCAGAAGAGAGAAAGGAACGATATGCAGACATTACTGAACTTGTGGGACTGGGAACATTTTAATGACCATTTTGGTACAAGTTTTATTAGAAAAACACATTTTTTCCTTTCTTTTTAAGCATAAAAACTACTGACAGTATAGATCTTAATGTATCTCAGTAGATGATTTTGAAGTGAGGCCGTTTCATTGATTGGAAACGCTTTCTTTTCTAGGAAGTTTAGGCTTGCAGGGCTTCTGTTATCCATATGTAAAAAAAGACCTTGTGGGTCAGGTTTTCAAAGGTAGTGAAGTGGTTATAGATGGCGATGAGTACCTTAAGGGGATTCTCAAAAGCACCAGAGCTGACCAAGTCACTAGTTCATTCCTGGCATTTGTGCCTAAATATGCCTGAAAACTGGGCCTGGGGGACACAGAGAGGAAGGCAGTCACCCCACCTGTCTCACCCTAGAGTGACCTAGTCTCAACGTTTTTCTCAGCATGGCTTCTCATGTCTAGCCACGAGGCTGTGTATACTAATGCACTTGTCATATTCATCTACTGAATAACCCTCAACTACTTTTCAGGAATGTAAGGCTTCAATTACTGTGTCTAGGATTATAAAATGTACATTGCGATCTCCACTGTTTCTCAGACTGCCTGAAAGCTATAGGAAACTATAGGGGGAGAGCTTGGGAACTATTAGACAATACCTGGAAAAGAAGGGGGAAAAATGATCTAACTGACTCTGGCCTAGCAATTATTTAATTATGAGTCTGCCTTGTGGTATGGAGATGCAGTTGAGGAGGTTCCTAGCCAGCCCAAAGAAAATCTTTCCATTTGAAGAAAAATATAGGAGTGAGGGGAAGGAGTAATGTGCAAATGGCAGCTGACTCCAGAACTGAGCAGAACTAGCAAAGGTTTGCTTTCTTCCTGCCTGTTTTCATGGTATTACAGCAGGGCTTGGTCCCACTAGTGGTTGAGCTCTTTGCATCTTTCAAGGAACTGAAGCATGTGAATAGTTCTGCCAAAGTCATGAGGAAATCATACATGTTTGTGGTGATTGTGGGCTCTCTGACTGCCTGGTAGGGTAGTTGGTTCTATCAGCAGCTTCTTGGTTCTTCTTTTTGGGGCTGTGGAGTTGTTTGACTTAACGTCAGTGAGGGCTGCCTGATGCAGTGGATACTGGTCTAATAACAGAGGCACCAACATTTTGAAGCTGTGAGGTTCTCAAAAAAGAAGGGTTTTCAGAAATGCAGATTGACATGGGGGACTAAGGTCTTCAGCAGTTTCAAATGAGAGAGAGAGAAGAGTGGTGGTACTGGTACCCTCTGGGCCTCTAGCTCCAAAACGTGCCTATAAGTAAGATAGATGATGATAAGTGCTAAGCCGGTGATAAGGGACAAGTGTGCTTGTGCTCTCCGCATGGGGTGAGCGAGGCAGTGCTGTCCAGTCTCACCAGGATATCACCTAGGAATGCCATTGTTGCTGAGATACCCACTCTGGAGCCTTCGTTGTTATATGGTGGACCACTGTCCTCAAAGCTGGCAGAAGAGGAACAGTTTGCCTATACACGTTAGTGTTTCAGCTGATGGTATAGAGGTGGCCCAGTAGCTGCCAGTTAAGACCTATCCTAAGAGCTTGGTTGCTCCTGCCTTGTGCATAACACTTCTAAAATCAGGTGCAAAGTGCCTTTGCCTCCTTTCCTGCAAGCCTGTATAAGTACTGCATCACGTTCAGTGCTCAGGGATATCATCTTACCTCTTTGTGTATATTTTCAGTGTGAAAACTCTTATTGGAAACAAGCCTCTTATTTAAAATAGGAAAGACAGCAAAGAATTTTTATCCTTTCATGAAGTTGATCCAAGCCTTCAAAGTGTTTTGGTAATCGTGTTTATGGCTAAAAGATTGATTATTTGAGTCTGTGTTAGAGTATACTTTTTAGAATGAAGTAATGGCTCATTACAAACCAGCTCAGGAATGCTTTTGAGTTTTCTTTTCCTCTTAGGTTTTTTTTTTTTTTTTTTCAGGAATTTTTTTAAAGCTGGATGAGGAGAGAAGAGTGTGAGGCACTAAGTTTAGTATTTCAAAACATCTGGATCTCCTCTACGGTTTATTTTTTAATGTGTTTTCCATGAGTCTATTTAAATAACCACATGGCTTGATGGCAAAATGAATGCAAGTGTAGTGTGTGGAAGGGGACCCTAGATAAAAGTTCGGCTTGCTAACTAGAATCAAGTGACATGCTCTTGTTTCTGGTAAGGTCGTGTGGATTCACAGGAAGAGCCCATCTTGGCTGCTGCTGTTCCTGTTCTCTGCCAAAAGCTGTTAAACATAAAGCAGGCAAAGGAAGTACTAAATTACAGAGCACCTAATCTTTAGCCCTTTGTTTAATCTCAAATGAGTCTCCCAGATCGCATAATCTAGAAATGAGAACAACACGTATGGCTAACCACAAGATGGTCTAGGACCTGCACTTGAGCAAAGGGGCTCCTGTGGCTGCAGAGGGCTGGGAACGGGGAGGGGTGGGTATGATAATGCATTTTTCAGGCTGTGCTATTGCAAAGCTGTTTGTGAAACAAACTGTTGATAGCTGTTCTTCTGATGGGCTGTGAACACACTAGTAAGATGTAGCAAGAAATGGCACCTGTTTAGCTCCTATTAATTTTGAGCAAACTAAGCATTTTTGTTAGCAGAGAAATAGGTATCGTTATAAAATTCAGAAGGCCCCCATTGCTGATAGACGCTGGCAGAGGGAACAATTTAGCCTCAACTCTGCTTGCAAGTGATCTTCTTTAGCCACTGCTCTCTTTCCTCCCCTCTGGCGTCTTTTATATCTCTCCTTTTTCTCGCACCTATTTTCCCACATTTTCTCTCTTCCAAGCACATGTTTTCATTCTGTTGCTGCTTTCAACTTAGCCCAAATACTAATGGGGTCTCAGGTCTTCAATCCTGTGCTTGCATTAGGAGGGTGAGGCTGACTAAGGTACGACAGGGGGCAGTTCTTACTTGGGATTAGTGGGGTCCATCCCCACCAGAGTTTTACAGCCTTCCCTGAAATCCCTGTCATTCTTTGCCATTCTGTCTTAACAGTGACATGCAGTGGCAGCATGATGCAACAGAGGCAGCTGCAGACATCATACAAACTTATTACTGTATCATTTTTTCCCATCAACATGTGAATACCTTACAGGCTGCTGGTGTATCTCATATTCTCATTAACTTTCTGAGGATTTCAATGACTGTCCCAAACCTGCAGAGATGGGCACAGGTCAATGCAGGCTGAGTGTGAGGAGAGGCATGTAGGCAAAAGACATGGGATCCTTTATAACGCAAGGACATTTTAATTGTTTTCTAGCATATAAGACTAAATATTTTTGGCCTATTGGTGTTATTGTGATAAGGAATTTTCCACTCTGTTCTTGTTTTGTATATTGTTCTTTTAATCATCTTCTGCATTTTATGTATGTGCACACATACAAATTTACTACAAATATTTCTGTTGAGATCTCCACCAGCTCAGAAGTGTTAGTCTCTGCTGGGTACAACTCAGATTTCTTTGTATCTGGGAAAGATTAATAGGGGTCATTCTTCAAAACCTGTATTTCCAGGAAAGACTGGAAATTGTGTTGAATTAATCTTTAGAGCATTCATCCCTTGCAGAAAGTTTGCAGGAGGGGTTGGATGGCAGTGTTAGTATAGGCAGCAAAGGTAAAAGATAGATTCCTCAGGAAGATGAGGGAGCCCCAGAGAAACAGGATGGGTGAAGTTGAGGGAAGGGTAGGCTGCAGAAGGGTAGAGAAAAGCAAGTGTTGATGCTTCAGGATACTTCTTTCGGGATATCTTCTGTGCTTCAGGCATACCTCTGTTCTAAATGCATGGAAAATAAGGGATGTTAGTGCATAAATGTGGAAGGGCCACTGGAGATGGAGTGAAGGATAGCACTATTTGTCTTCAGTGACTTGTACAGATTTCTGAACTGAGGAGTAGAAGGGTTAACCGCTGTGTGTATTAAGGCTACAAAAAGCTTTTCAACCAGGAACATAAATTACTGAAGCTGCTATTCACAAAAACACATATCAGACATAAAACAACTGCCACAGCTTTTCAGATGTCTTATTGTGCTTCATCTCATGGTGATGACTGGAGTGCTTTGGGACTACTTTTCAAAGTATTCTCCTTTGTACCTCAAGAATACACAATGGCTCAGCCTTGACATCTATCTTCATATGTGAGGAGACTGATAGGTCACTAGTGACATAGCTGCAAATGTATTATCAAGCATCTTCTGATTGCTTCCAGGCAAATGTTCTTGTCCTGCGTAAGAGACAATATTTAGATGCTCCTTTTTCCTGAATATCTTACTGGATTTTCATATACTTTGAATTATGGCAAGAACAATCATTAAACACATTTTTCCCCCCTCTGCTTTTGATTTGCAGGGAGTCTGAGATCAATATTTCCAGTGACCACTGGATTCCCTCAGCAAGGTCTCACTCTAAAGAGAACATGCAAAAATCCCCATCCTAAAGAAATGCTGAGGTCCAGATCTGGAGAGAGAATACTCAGCTAATCAGATATTCATTCACTTCTAACCCTTCTGTCTAAAAGCAGCCAGATGATGCTTTACCAAGTTGAACTAAACAATCAAGAAATTAATGTTGCTGGACTAGAATCTTCTGTTCCCCTTCCAGTCCCTGCAGCCAGGTTGAGCCATCTAGCCAGAGTGATTTGCACCTTTCCAGCCTTCTGTCTGTCTCGCGTTCATGCCTGGGAAGTTGCAAAATTGTCTGTACATTGTTTATAATGATTTTTTTTTTTTTTCACTTATTGCTGACACAGACAAAATCCACACCGATCTTTCTGGCTGCAGCACGAGCCACATGCCACGGTGCTGAGTGCATGCAAGTGTCTGGGCCACAGCAAGCTGTAGACAGGCATTCTGGCATGTGGCTGAGCATAGGGACAGGTGGAAGGTGCTGACTGACTGATTTCCCACACGCTGCAGGTTGGGCCTTGGTTTAATTATACGTAGACCTTGCAGTGAAGCCAACTCCAGCAATTCCTGGCCTCAGCTGCATGTTCCTCTCCTGCCTTGACATGGCAGTTTGCTCCCCCATGTACATTTGGAGCCTGGATCAGTTTAATAACCCAGTTCACTGTGTGGATCCACAAAATGTTGCTGCAGCCATTGGATAGACACTGGTGTGTGGCCAGGCTGGGTTTTGAGGGGAGGAGGGGATTTTCCATAGAGCTCTCTTCTCTCCTCTGTTGGCCAGTTACTAAACAGTGACCTGAGCATCAGGCCTCTGAGATCTCATCTTATTCCTGGGCAATGTGATGCCATGTGGTGCTGCAGAGAGGTAAATAAAGGCAGAAACTGGAAAATCAACCAAAGGCTCACCCCAGCTGGCAAGGAGGTTCCCCAGCTCTAGCTTGCAGCAGGGACTGTCTCTTAGGAAGTAATTGGGGCATTTATTGCCATCATGAGAAGTTCATGGGGATTTAGTCCTAACTGCCTGTGGTCACACAGGTGAAATAAATGGGATGAGGTGTGCAAACACTTTTGTGGATCCATGTGTGCTTGGAAATGTTGCTTTTCCCTTCTTTCCATGCTGCATGAAAACAGAAGGGGAAAAATCATGGTAGTGTTACAAAGTGTGGCAGTGATTGAATTTCACTGGGATCTTCAGCTAGAACTTGAGAAAGAGAAGATGCGTTAGCCAACAGCTGGTTTTGGAGATTTTCCAGTCTTGTTGTTTTTAGTTTTAATGAGCAGAAGGCAGGGAAGAGGGGAGGATGCTGTGGTGGATCTTCAGCCCATTCCTCCTGAAAGGCTCCTCAGAGGCCTGCAGCCATGTCCAGGCCGGTGGTGGCCACAGCCATGGGGGACTCAATGATGAGGTTAGTGCTGCACACCACAAGCTGGGCCTTCTACCCTCACAGGCTTTGGCAGCCATGGTTGTCTAAAATGCTTCTCCCCAGGCTTGTGAGGCTGTTTTGTGTGTGTATGCAAAGCTGCTGGCAGTATCATGCTGAGATCTGCTGGAAACTGGGACCTGGGAAACCTTATGCTGAGAGGAAAAATATCCTAAGGTGACTTTAATTTTTAGCATTCAACTAAATAGCTCATACTCCCCCTCATGCCTCTGAGCTGAAAAATCCCAGGTCTCCGTCAGAAAGTGAAGCCAAAACGAAGGGCAGGGCTCCTGTTTGTTTTGTGGTGGAGGCATTCAGTCTGCTTTGTTATTTAGTAATAACAGATGAATGTTGTTGGCTCCACCTCTGCGCGTTCATCTGCTCCGTGGCAGTTTGTGTGTTGCTGCTGTCTGGCCGTGGTGTGTCTGGAGTGAGGTGGCTCCAGGGCCTCGTCTGAGTGTGGCTGTGGGTCATAGCCATGGAGATGGTCTGCGCAGGGGAGAGCTCATCCCTAAGTATTTCCTTTCCCACACGAGGAGCTTAGCAAGCAGCAGGTTCCAGAGCACACACAGCAACCGGCCCTTCCCAGCGCTGGCCCTTGCAGCTCTGATGCTGTTTGGGCCCAGCAAGGCCCACCTGTGCTTGTACCAATAATAACAATAGTTTTACCACCCTCATTCCGCAGGCTAGCTCTGTTTCTCAGCAGCTCATCAATGAGCTGTGTTGTCCCCCCACCCCACTCTTTTTCTTCTTACAATAAACTAAATCAAAATCCAGGCTTAACCACAGCTAAGTGACCATGAGAGGCAGTGAGCTGAATCCTGGGGTCCTGGTCCTTCCAAGCACTGGCCCTGCGGCGACTCTCCAGCTCTGTGACTCTCTTATACCTCTTCAGCTCTCTGGTTTTTCAAAATTCCCTTAACCTCCTTCAAATCCAGGGCCTAAGCTCCATCTGGTGACTGGTACCTGTACCCCAGTGGATCAGAAAAGCTGTGTTTTCCCACATACCAGCTCTCATAGTAAACTTCTGAGGGTCTGGAAGAACCAGATATAAACCGTCTTCTTCCACCTTGTTTCCCAATTTTATATGCTGCTCTGAAGTGAAAGATGAGCCTGTGAACGCTGCTGACACCAATACTCATCCTACACGTTGAGTGAACTACCAGCTTTCCTAGCCCCAAAACTTAGATCCACATGAGCCTAATCGGAAACACAGATAGTTATCCTCTCTCTGCACTAAAAAATAAGCCCTTTTGCTTTCATGCGTTAACTCCATCTTGTGTGCTGATATGACTCAGCCATAAACCTAACTCATAAATGCTGTATGTATGTACACAAGGGTCAGTTTGAAATCTGTGTTCACTCATAACACTGAGGAGATTAGCTGCTGGTTCAGACTGGTGGCACTGTTATTTGCACATTGCTGGGAGGCAGAGTGGACTTGGGGGTTTCTGCTCAGTTAGACCCAGATCCAGCAGGTTTTCTATGCCCTGCAGGTGTCGGGGGTGAATTCCCATTCAGCCTCCATTTCTCCCAACCACTGCTGAAACAATCAGTCTGAAACAATGAGTCAAAGCTCATGGAGTTTCCACCGTGTTGTCTGGGAAAAACCCTTAGAAAGGGGCTATTTTTGTCTTGGTGTTTGAGTGCTTTTACTTAAGTACAGAACCATAAGGATACTAGAAAATAATAAAGTTTTGATCTGGCTCTCATTTGGAGCTTGACTAATTTTACAGTCAGGCTCCAAGGAGATTGCATCTGCATGTGCATGTCTTGGAGGATTTTGAAGTTGAATAATGCTCAGATGAGGCAGCACAGTGGTTGTGTGGGATGGGGAAGGCTTTCTCATTTCCACAGATAAGTCAGATGTTTCCTTTCTGCAGAGGGTGACTGATTCTGCAGGAGGATGGTAGATCTCTGTGGATGGTGAGGGATCACAGCTGCGGAGCTTTTATGGAGGCTCTTGAGCTAAGGATCAAGTAATTATAAACACTAGGGGGTATTTCCACCAAGCTGAACAATGAGTCGAGATGGCTTTTG
Organism: Anseranas semipalmata; assembly: GCA_013399115.1. Classification (NCBI taxonomy): domain Eukaryota; kingdom Metazoa; phylum Chordata; class Aves; order Anseriformes; family Anseranatidae; genus Anseranas; species Anseranas semipalmata. The sequence continues at coordinate 124,184 of VXAA01001080.1, forward strand.
GGACAGGCTCAGATAAGCAGCTGGTAGGGGGAGAATGTGATGAAAATAAATAAGCTATTGTGTGGAGACTTGGTGAAGCAGTGGAAAGACAACTCACCCACAATTCACCTGCTGCATTTGTGGCAGGTGAATAAAATAACATGCCTTGAGAAAGAGCATGGGGTCAGGGTTTTTTCTTTTCTTTTCTTTTCTTTTTTTTTTTCCCTCCCCTCCTGTGAGGGAGAGACTAAATCAGAAGCCTACACCTTTCATGGAAGGCAATCAAGCTCTTTTTCACCAAACATTTGGATGTCAACATGAGCAGCTTGAGCCTATGTAAGATTATAGACTTTTTCATGTGTCAGTCAAAATATCCTGGGGAGAAAAATGTCACATTCTTCCTCTGTGTTACTGGCACTCATGTTTTGTAAAACACATAGCTTTTTATTTAAAATAGATCTGCTGATATAAAAACTGAACACAAAATATCAGGAAGTTGGCTGGTTTCTAAAAGGGATGCCTGCTGAGAATGTAAAATTAATTTGCTGCATGTGAAAAATGCTAGCTGTGCGGACAGACGACAGAGAAGGTGACTGAAAGAGAATAGCGTGGATATGTTCCCTCTGTCTCGCCAGGCAAAATAGTCCATTTTTGTTCACAAAAGACTATTTTCAGGGCTAAGTTGGTAATCTGCTTTTTATTCCTTTTATACTTGCTTTCTCCTTTCCCAGCCTCTTTTTCTTCCAGCACAAAGCACATCTGCACCTCTTATGTAAGAAGAGCAAATAGGTGGAGGGTCCCAGTCTTTGCCAATGACAGGTGCCTCACTTGGTGAATAATATCATTCTCTGTGAGATGCTCAGGGTCTTCAGGTAACATGTTGGTCCAGGTTTCTGCCCCATGGCAGAACTCTGCTGTCAGGACTCAGTTATGTAGGTCCAGCTTAACAGAAACAAAAAACGGATGTTCTTGGGGTGAATTACTCATTCCCCTGATTAAATAAACTAAAGCATAAAAGCTTCGCCCCCCACATAAAACAATTGCATAGGGCATCCTAAAAATAGCTTTCAGACCATGCCCTAGAATACAGCAGAAACATAATTGTAAAGCCACAACTTAATCTCTGTCATGTTCAACTGAATTTAACTTATGGGTTAGAGCAAGCCATGATTCTCCTGGTCTACACTAGATGTATACTCGCACAGAAAATGTGGAGACAGACAGTTGCTTAATTGCATACTTAAGACAAGACTAAGAGCAAGGAAAAATGCATCCACATTTCTGTTGTCAAAAGAAGAAATTGGAATTTCAGTTGCATGCTTCAGTCTATCTCCACTGCTACCATCTGTGAGGTCCAGACTGGAGGAGAGGTACCAGGAGATCCGAGCAATGGTTTCATGGTCCTTAAGGCTTCTTGGTTGAACAGAACATTGCTTCAAATTGATTGTTAAATCAGGGAGCGTGGGTGTAGCTCATTCCATTATAATCCCCACAAATTGCTTTGTAATCGAAAGCTTTTGTTCCAGTGTCAAGTGGTTAAGCACCAAGTAAGAAGATCTATTTTACAAGACCAGACAAGATCTGACAGACAGCGGAAACTTAACTTTCAACAAATATAACAATCAACATGAGAGAACCAAAAGGTCCTCATTAAGCACTGCTGTTTTTAATTAATTGGTCCTTCAGATTTACTTCTTTAAAGCTGCTAACAGCCTTAAGCCTTTCCTAGATTAATTACAAAAGACGAGCAAATCACAATAATTAGTTTAGCCTCAGGCTCTTGCTAGGCCTCTGACCTATGTGTGTAGGTTTGCTCCATGCAGCATAGACGGGGGAAGCAATTTGCCTTCTTGTCGTGTTTCTGAATCAGAATTTCTGGCAGGAAGTGTTTTTTTTTTTTTTTCTTTTCTTCTTTTCTTTGGTTGTTGAAAAGTGTAATTTTCCTTCCCCTAATATATTCTTGTCACTTAGTTTAAAATGATCCCTCTGCTGTAATGACTCCCACTTGGGCTGGAAACCCTCCTTCACCAACAACAGCTCAGTCAGTGATGATGACTTTCAAGGCTTGTAATTCTTGGCTTATGGGGCCTACAGACTCAGGGAAGTATCATTAAAAATGAATCATGCTACTTCCCTGGGGATGTGCTTGCTTCCCGGGATGCACATTAATGTGAATCCATCACCCCTCCCTTGCTGCAGAGGGCCAGTAAGTCAACAGTGCAATGTAAGAATGAATTTCAAAGGAACATATATATGTACCTATTCATAAAGAGAGAGAGAGACTTTCTGGATGTACCTGTAAGAGGCAGACTTATCATTGCACCAAGAAGCTGGTGCTCTTTAGATCTTTTCCTGTTCCATCTGTGCTCTCATCTGTAACTCTATGAACACCTTTGGGGCCATCTACATTCCCTTCATTCATGAGACAAATCCTCACATTTCAGCTCTAATCGCTTTGGTTTCAATGAGTCTATTTACAATGTAATGGGAAGGCATTCAGACCTTTGCCTGGAAACTGTGTGCCTCAGTTTCCCTGCCTGTAAAATGGGCACAGCACCATCCCTTGGAGAGTAGTTATGTGTCTTGACTTACTCATTCTGTAAATTGCTTTGAGATCCTAGGCTGATGGGGAGATAAGGGAAAATTATTGCTGTCTGTGCTCTTGATTAGATAATCATCAGCTTAATTTCCTGTGAGTTCAATGAGACTTATCAAGGCACCTAAGAATTATGCTAAGCTGTGGTTTAAGAAGTGACATCATCAACATGCTGTGCTGTCTGACAAAATCAAGCGTAACCATGGATAACCACTGATAAATGTTCTAGGACTTCTGCTGCACCCATGGGTGGTATCCCTCGGTGTGATACTGCCAGGGCGTGAGGGTGGGCACAGGGGCTGCCTGCTCCCAGGCACCGCTGCCTGCAATGTGCCCTGCAGACAGGAGTCTCCAACAACTCCAAAACCTGTTAGCCCAGAAGCAGGATACAGTTCTGCTGCCAAGAGAGGAGGATCTGCTGGAAAGGTACCTTTTAAGCACAGTACTGCTGTGGTAGCACACCATACTGCTGTATTTGTCTCCCTTGAAAACAAAAGCAGGTTCAACTTTTTTATCAGAGCTTTTGGGTTCCTTCTTCCCACCTACGTGTGCTCTGTCCCACAGCTGCTGGGTGGAGGTTAAAAAGGTGTATTTTTATTTATTGCTGTGTTCTCAAGATGTCTTCTTTCAGGCCAGCAGAGATACATGTGAACTCTTGTGTGCTGAACTGCTGGGTATTACGTTATTGTTATCTGGAAGTTGTAGAGGGGCATCAGTTCACTGCTGTGCCCCAGCTAATAAACCTATGCTATTTTCTGCTGCCAAAATTCCTGTCCTGTCCAAGCAAAAGAGGTAGAAACTGATGATTTTTCACCTGAAATAGGGAATTGCTGTGTTGGTGTCAATTCTACTTGGAAGAGGCTTTGCTCACCTCCAGGACAGCTGGTGTCATTAATGTCACATCAGTGGTTAGACACTGGGATGGCAATGGAAGCTGATCTTAAGGAGGTAGTTGGATGACCCAGGCTCCTTGCTTCCCGCTCCCTTGTGGTCCAGGAGGAAGATTGTAGCCCACATGGCTAACCCGCTTCCTTTTTAATGCTCCGAGGAAAAGAAAAATATCCTTATCTCTCTAAACTGGAAGCATAATGGGAAGCAAACAGGGGCCTTCCTCTTCCTTCTAGTTATCTTTCCTTTGTCCCTCTAAAATCCTCTCTGTCCCTGGACCTTAACCTCCCACTCCAAGGGCAGGACAGGGCAGGCTGATAAGCTGTCTCTGAAACTGCTGGTATTGAAGCAATTATTCAGCAGCTGCACCCCTTTGCAGCTGAGCAGAGATTACCATCTCTATCCCTGGGAAAACTGTCTTCATGCCTCCTTAATGTATCCTGGCCTGTGGACTTTATTTATGGCACCTTCTGGCTGAATTACCGAACTGCCGCAGCCCTGGGATCTTTACTGCTCTTTCTTTGGACTCTGTCCTCAAAAACAAGGTTATTTCTTTCCCTGTCTATTATGCTTAATCCTGTTCATGGGATAACAACGCTCCCACTCACTTCAAAGAGCTGGTCCTGTGTATTTTCTGTCCTTTGAGAATATGTGCAGTGTGACACAGACAGAGACTAATAATGCCAATAGATGCTTTGCTGTAAGTATGCTAATATTGCTTTAGTTAATAGCTCATATTCACAGCTAATTTGAATGCAGTTGGGGAAATAATGTCTGCAAATATTTCCATGGATTTTAAAACAGATCTGCCTGTAGTTTCTAGGTACAATTTGTTGCAGAAAGTAGATGTTATACTTTACCTCAAGTTTTGCAAACTTAGCCTAGAAGTGTGATCGGTCCTTGAGACTAGGAGTGCAACCCCAGCTGTTCATATTCTCCCTTGATTCTGAGTTGAAGAAATATATAAGAATCAGGCAATTGTCACCAATTTTGAGCACTGAAGTCAGGGAAACTTTGATGCATGGTCCAGAAGTTAAAAGCAGAAATGAGGATAATCTTTTGTGGTATTTTTTTCAGTATTTGTTTACTGGAGCTGTATCAATAGCTGCTGCTCATCATTTTGAACTACGGACACACTCAGGCAAGAAATAAGAGAACTTGCAACAGCTCTTTTCACTTCTTCTATGAATTGTTGCTGTTTTCCAGCGTGTGAAACAGGTGCTGTAACACAGCAGCCTGCTGCACTGCCCAGCTCTTGCTCCCACTACTGCTTGGTTTTAAGAAGCTCTTACCTCTTTACCCTTCATCGCATTTGTTTTGTGCCATAATTTTATTATCAAGCTGTTGGGATGAGAAGAAGGGTGTTGAGAAACATGTGCGGAAAAAAAAAAATACAAAATCACTTCTTCAAAACTTTCTAGGCAAGAGTTTCCTATGTTTGAGGAAAGAAAAGCCAGATAGCATTATCAAACACTTCAGCAGAGAGAAAAAAAAAAAAAAAAAGAACAAATTCAGCAGAGTCAAAAAGCAAAAAACATTAAAACAAAAGCCCCAAATGGTAACCATGGCAGCACTGCTGGCAAGATGCAACTGACACAGAGGAAAGATGCTTTTGCACTTTTCCAAAAAGGCACAGTTGAAAGACCCGCAATCAGCAGCTGAGCTTCTGCTCACATTTACACCTGGCTGAGTGCAGACCTGCGCCTTTCGGTGCCGCTCCTCCAGACACACGCAGAGGGGTTTGTGCTGTGGTGGCAGAAATGGGAAGATCAGATCTTTTTTTCTGAGTTATGGATTTAGCAATAAATGATAATGATTTCCCCTTTATATAAGCAACAGTAGGGGAAAAAAAAAAAGCAAAACAAAACCTTTGCCTCATTTCCTGTTGTGTTTTGAGGTTTCTTACCAACACTGAAAACCACAGTTCATTACGGGAAGTTTTAGTGGTCTGTATCTGTCAGTGTTTTAAATCATTATTTGGCATCAGCAAATGAGACACTTTTCCCTTGAAGTAGGAGGGGAATTTCACTCTTTTGTGTGTGTTTTGTTTGAGAAACTGTGTATTCACATTTCTTGTCAAGTTTCTCATTTATAAGCATTGTGAAAAGCTATACTAACAAAACCAAGAATGTTTTGGATGGTTTTCCTTCAAGTTTGATGAATGACACTTCACCATTAACCTGACTGCTTGCTATGTGTTTGGGAGCATGGCAGTTGCTGGTCTGTTGTCAGCTTAGTTTTATATCATGGGCTCTTTGTCGAGACATTAGTTTTCAGCAATGCACTTGTTCTGGAGAGAGTTATGAGCCTGAGGTGCTGGTACATTTTTATGAAGCTAGTAGGTTTATATTTTATGCTATCTAGGATGTTGGGATGGCATTGTGTGAGGTGCTGTACAAATACATGGGTGACAGTGCCTCCACAAAATGCACTGTAGTCTGGATGATCTAGCAGGTAACTGAAACACAATTTCTTTGGGTGAATGAATTAATAAAGAGTGCATTGCTGTGGCAATCTAGCACAAGCTCCTGTTTACCTTTGGTTTGCTCTCAGCATGTGCTGTACTGCGGTGTTTCTGCCTGTGTTTTGGAGAAAATGGGTTTGGAGGCTGTAGCTGGGAGTACTGTCTGGAGGAAACACCACCTCTCCCAGCGGGCAGCAAGCCCAGACTGAGCCCTGACTTCTTCAGTGCCTCATTTGGGACTAGCAAGAACCCTGTTAGTCTTTACTCTCTGGCTGCCAGTCTTCAAAAGCAACAGGTTTGGTGGTGGTAATCTGGTTCGATGAAGTACCCCAAGATTCTCAGACTTCATGGGTAATAAGCAAACAATAGTGGAGAATAGGCACAAGAAAGGCAGTGACACTGGATGGCCACATCCTTCATTGGCTGCATGTTCCTCTCCGGGCAGCCAGTCTTTGAGCAAGGAGAAGCCTCTTCCAGGCAGTTATGAGAGGCTGGCGCTGTGAGGAAACCTCTTTCTATGAGATTTTCCATGAGAACTGGCAGGCTCCCAACTTATTGCACTCAGGCTAGCAAAAGCCAACCAGCAGCACCCGCTTGGACCAATGCTGGTTGAATCTGGGAAGATCCATCACCCTCTAGTTGTTTGGTGATCATCCTAGCAGAGGATTGCATAGTAAGACCATCCCTTTTGATCAACTTATGTATGGGCCATGCAGATGTGGAGGTTTCCATTTGATACTCACTTGCATGGATTTCCTACTCTACGGGTTTTCTCAGCTCTGTCAGCCAAACCCAGCAATGAGATTGATGGCTGCGTGGCCAGCATGTCACCTTCACCTCCTGGCTTGCTACAGCTCCAGGTGCCACCTCTGTATGCTTGGTCCCTCTGAAAGGTCTCAGCTCCCGATGGCCATGTGGGAATCGGGCAAAGATGGATTCATTTTGAAGCAGAACAAGCTGGTGGCATCCTGCTCTGGCTGTCTGCAGGAGCAGCTGTTGCTGGCTTGGGCAGCCGCATCTTCAGTGCCTCTAACATGGTTTTACCACCAGGGAGTTCAGGTGAGGAAATGGGGACAGAGGAAGCTGGGGAGGGCAGAGAATCTCTCTGAGCCTGACAACTTCAACACCTCTCCTCTCACACACACACACAAACTTCTATTTTTCCAAAATCCTTCTTCTGAAGTAGGAGTTGTTAGTCTTGATAGAAATCACAAAAATAGTTGGTGGGAGCCCTGCTTAATGCCACTCAATCCATGGACTTGTGCCCAATATAGAGAAGAAAATAGAGATTAATTTGTTCTATCTTTATTCATTGCATAGGGATAGCAAGGCTAAGCTAACAAGTACAAATTAGATCTCTCCTCCAGCCTAAGGTGAACAGAAATGCAAGTGCTGCTGTAATACAATATGGGTAGACTCATGTTTTGGAGGAAAAAACACTCCACTCTTCATTGCATCTGCATTTAACATTTAAGTGTTTAAGCAGGGGTGGTTATTATGGCAGCTTAAGCCTGCTTGGCCGTCTTTATTTCCAGACAATATATTCTAAATTGCCTGCCACAAATGGGGGCATAGGAATTTCCCAGGGTTGCAGTGAATTTTCTTGCAGGAATGAGGAGTGCAGTGCTAACGATCCCTGGCTCACCACCGAGGCTTTTGCTGCTGTGATGCTCGGCAGCTGATAGCTTTTCACGTGGCAGATGCTCCAGCCATCGATATAGTATTGGCAGTTCTTTTTAGCTACACCATCTCGCTTCAAGCACAGTGTCATAAAAAGCTGTCTCTGGGTCAAAGCCTTGAGATATGAGGAACTGGATATTACTCAAAGATGATGGAAGTGAATGCTATCTCCCCATTTCTTCCAGTGGAGTTTGGATCGTGCCCTGAACAAATATTAGTAATGGTAAGAAGCTGTTATGCATCCTTTGCTATTTCTTCCAGTTTTGCAGCTGTTCCCACTGCCCGGGTAATCACGAGGAAGGCCATGCCTGATGCCGGTGCAACACAACTCTTTGGATGAGCAGGCAAGTATGCTACGGGGCAAGATGCCTTTGCCTCTGCCTCCCTATGGAGACTGCGTGAGCCCCTGAGGAATGCGCTTCAGCTCTGCAGGCCTGGCCTTGGGTTAAGTGTTTTAAAATAAGGGAGGCATAAAACAAATGGTCTGAGCGATTCCATGTGCCACCAAGAACCATTAATTCAGTTGTGTGGGGAGAGCTGCACTTGGGCACCTCCCCACCTCCACCAGCCGCTTGCAGAAGGGATTAGCAGGGGATTTAATTAATAGGCGTGGTGCTTCTTTTTTTTTTTTTTTAAGCACAGCATGTGCTACCTGGGCATTGCCCTACGTGGCGTTCAAGCTAATACCTGCTTACCTGGGCACACACAGCCACGCTGAGCCCTGTTTAACCATGGCAAGTAAAGGTTTGAATACACGGTCACACAATCTTCTTTCCCCTCCTAAAATGGATGTGGCCAGCGTATATGAGAGTAAGACAAGAGTCTTTAGGAAGAAGGAGGGAAAGGTCACAGTTACAACCTCATGCTAGCCATGATATTTTCTTTGATCTCTTTGCTTTAAAAGGGAATAATGCAAAATCATTAAGTCTAACACCCCTTGAAAACGCAGCCAACTAACAAGCCCTGCAAGTTTTTCAGTTGAAACTTGTAACGTCCTTGGGTTTTGTGCCAGATAACATGTTGCTATGCCACGCGCTGCCAAGGAATCCAAGTACTCTGAGTGCAGGGACACTAAAGATGCCACACAGAAGGCTCTGCATGCTTGCTGTGTTTTTCCATAGCAACAAATACGCCTGATTACAGCACATTCATATGCTCTATATAATGAGTATCCCATAGGAAATTTATAACCATGCATCCTGCATCATAATTAGAAATCAGACCCGGGCAACTGAAATGAATTCCCCAGGCATAGGATGTCAGATGCGTTGTGTGCCGAGAGTGTGGAGGGGAGCAGAGGGAGGAGAGGAGCGAGGAGGACGAACAGGCAGCTCCGCTACACGCCCTGGCCACAAGTTGTGGGTCCAGCCTTTGTTGCTGAACTTTGCAGCTGATTCTGAAATATTTGTGCTGGCCCTCTTGGCACTGTTTGTGTATGTGTATGAGCAGGGAGAGGTGGTTTTAAGGTTTTTCTCTTCTTCTTCTTCTTCTTCTTTTTAAACAAAAATACATTTTTCTAGCCTAATTTCTCTTCTGCTCCCCTCTGGTGGGCAGAAATTGAAACCAGCAGCATTTAGACTTCAGTTTCATAGGCAAGGCATGCTCTCCTCAGGGGGGTTTGCTGTGGCTTGGTCCAATTGTTACTGATGTATCACTTATGATATTCTTAACTACTTCAGACAAATTCAGTGATGCTCTAATGAAAAACTAAAATACACAGGCATACTTTCAACCAGGCAAATTTAATAAAGAATTTTATTCACCTGACAAATCTAATCAATTTTCACCAAATAAGGCAACATTCAGCCTCAAGGCTAGGAGTTCACTGTGTGTGCAGTGTATATATCTTTCCAGGTTCAAAAGACTTATGTTTTGTGGCTAGTGCTGACTTAAAAATGAAATGTTACCAGCAGGTCAAAAGCTGTTTTCTAGCACAGTAATTGTGTTGGTTATTCATGTGGTTCAGTTAGTGATGACAACTATTAAGGTATCTACGTATATTTGCCATTGGCACCACATTAAGGTTTTTTCTTATATGACAAGATCTGTTCATAGTCAGATAATGAAATTATCTTTCTTCTTCATCAACCTGTGTCACTTCAACTTAAGAACAAATGCTACCCTTGACCATAGTCTGATCTGAGTCCACAGGTTCTCACTATGTCTCTGAGGACAGAATTTGGTCACAAGTGGTAAGCAGAACCTCAAACAGGAGACCCAAATATATACTATAGCTATGTCATACGTATGTACGCTGTTTAATATTTATTATGCCTTTCTAGTCAAATCAACTGGCTTGGTACCAAGAGTTAATTTTGTGAGGCCTTGGTGAGCTCACGGTCAGAGGTGGGCTGGGAATTGTGCAGAGGAGAGATTTTCCACACTGAGATTTATCATGTTACATCACCTGCTATTTCAGGGCTATGGGGGAGTGAATCAGGTGCCCAAATGTAGGTGTCTTGTGACATTTTAGATGCTCTAGAGGATTTGAGACACAGCCGTGGACTTGGCATCTGTGACGCAGGAGACCCATGCCCTCTTGCAGCAGGTGTGCTTAGATGTCAAAATGGCAATAGATGCTTGTCAGGTACTCGAACTGTTCCCCTGTGTATAGAAATAACTGTATTTATTCAACAGAGAGATTGAGATCTCAGAGATTGAGCTGGGTAATTTTTATTTCAATGGAATTATTTAGGATGGGCTGAAAAAAGTTCACGAGGCTTCTAGTTCTTCCTTTCAATATGGAAAAAAAAAAACACAGCAAACCTCATGCTGCCCAACTGAGCTGCATTATCCCTATATAATGACTCTAAGTGATGCTGTTATAGCATTGTGGAAGTATAATGTTTCAGACCATTACTGTCGAACAATGCACTGTGTGTGTGAGTATGTGTGAAGCAATTGCTGAGACTTGCTTCATCTAATTTTTTTTCACCCAGCCACAAACCAGGTTCGGATTTGGGGCATGCAAAGGGCAGCCTGAACCTAACCTTTGAAATGACAGAAAGATTGCTGTGGCCACTATTATTTCATGGGTGCTTGAATGCACACAAAGCTCACTTGCAGGTTGCTGTCAGTAGTAAGCCTGGAGGATTTGGGGCTGGAGATCAGGGAGGAAAATTTGGCCTTTCCATGGCTCTGGGTGCAGTTATTATCTTGGGAATGACTGATTCACATGGCTGTGTGCGCAAGGTAAAAGAAAGCAATGCTGGGTTTCTGGGGCTGACATTGCAAAAACTCTGGTAAATTAACAGTATGTTTCATTTGTTATCAACTGGGTCTTTTAACTCAGACTCAGTTTACTGGTAAACCAGCCATTTCACAGTAAGCACATCACCACATTCCTGTATTCTCCACTTTGGAACAAACAAAAATGAAGTAAGCCCTTTGTTTCTTCTCCTTTCCAGGCGCTAATACCAACATTTCTGCCAGTCCCATGGCTCTGCGGCATTAATGAAATCAGTGGATGATACTCTATGAATTGAAGTTGCCAAAACTCTCTGTCGCAACCTTCAGATTAAGTGCTGTTCATAAAATCCTGGAGGTAAGGCAGCTGGGCAAACAGCCTGGAAGCCAGCCCAAATTAAGGG
>VXAA01001080.1:135601-201485 GCA_013399115.1 Anseranas semipalmata
GTGGAGGAGGAGGGACGTGGGTGGGAGGGGGGGGGGGGTGGTGGGGGGGGGGGGGCACTTGCTGGGCATCAGATGGCATTTGTGCTCTGTGTCCAAGTGCTCTGGCTGCAGAAGGCCCTGTTTCACAATGCCTGCCCCCAAGGAAGTGTTATTCAGTCTCTGGAGGGAATATTGCAGCAGTTTCCATGTTGTTTTTTTTCCTGCTGTTTATCTGTTTTCCCCAAAAGTGACCAAGTCAGGTAGAAGTGAGTTTTCACCTGGAGGAGACATTACAGAAACTGCTATTATCTTGCTTGGCACAGGGTGGAAAAGCATGATTTTTAGACTTTTCTTCTTTCTCCTTGCTTACAGATTCCCAGGGCAAAGGACAGGTTAGTAAATGGATGTCATGTGGAGGGGAAGAGTAATTTTCACCCTCAGGTTTCCCATTGTGTGGGGCCAGCAGGCTCCTTGCTGCTTGACACCAAATCTTGCTGTGATTTATTGTAACTGAGAGCATGCAGCTCTAAAAGTTCCTCTCTCTGTGCTCCTGTGAGGCTACAAGTGAGGTGTATTCATTTTCAGGGGATTTCCTTCACTATGGACAATAAAAGGGCCACTCGTGTCAGCTGGCACTCCTCCTGCTGAGGTTCAGACAGTGGCTGGGACAGGTCTTTGGGGCTTTTCCAGATCTGTGCTGCAACGTGATGTGCTGCTGAACCTGCAAGTGACCAAAGAACTGTCCTGAATGCTCCAGGGCTGGGCTTTCCTTTGTAAGTCAGGTGTCCTTCTCAATAAAGCATGGATAAGGAAGGGTGTTAAAGGGGCATCCAGAGTTGGTTTAGGGCAGCAGGATTGACAGACATATCCTCCAGCACTTACTGCAGTGCTTATTGGGGCAGCAGAGCAGATTTTAAAGCCATCTACACATGAAATGAGTTTGGTGTAGCAAGAATAGATCAGAGCAGGAAAAGAGAAATGAGTAAGGAGGAGGGGATGGGAAATAGACTGATGTGTCTTTGGCGGGAGGAAAAAGGATGTGTAAAACAGGCACAGGAACAGTAGATCAAAGTAGCCCAGCGGGAAGAGGAGAAAGAGCAAACTAGTTATTGCATGAACAAAAATATCATCGTGGATGAGACATGAAGGGAATGACAGGAGGAAAGGAACAGAGATTGGGAGTAAAAAGAAACATTTTCCTCTTAGAAAAGAATAGAAGAAGAGTAATAAAGGATAGGAGTGGGAGGTGAAAGGGAATTAGATGAAGAGGAGGAAGGCTGGAAATAAAGACACGCTAAAATGGTGCCTGCATGACCCCAGGGGAAGAGCAGCAGCGAGGAGATTTATCTTGAAATTCACTCTGGGTAGCACATCACGAGGCTCAACTCATACAGGAGGGTGTTTTTTTTTTGTTTTTTGTTTTGTTTTTTTTTTTTTTCTTTTGGGTAGAAGAATCCATGTCCATGTGTGTGTCAGGGTGGTGGTTACATGGGATGGGGCTGCAGGAACTGAAGCCCTGGAAGAGGGAGCTGGGGCTTTGGTGTCGAGAGAAAGAGTCCAGGGAAGCATGACCAAGCTGCTGTGGTTCAGTGAACCAGGCAGCATGTGATGACATTTCCCTTAAATCCCTGCCTTGTGATTAGCTTACTCCAAGGGAAGCCGAAACGTCAGCAGCTGCGGCGGCTCGCCGCACGGTGCCCTGCGGGATGCACCTGGGCTGCCTGCCCTTTTGGAGACAGGGTCGTGGGAATCAGAGTGGCTCGGAGGGGGAAAATAATCCCAGAAATATACCTTGAAGAGAAAGTAATTTCCCCTACCTCCGCGCTCCCTATCCTGCACCTGCTTGGAGGGAAATTCTGTTTTGAGGGAGTTTTGGTGCTTTAGCAGTCAGGTTCCTGCTCATGTGGGCAAGCAGCTGCCCAAAGGCAGGGGACAGAAATAAATTAGTGGGGGCACGTGGGAGAAGGAGGAGGACAAAAGAGGATGTTGGCAAAGGAGGCGAGCTGGGAGAAAGATGTGTCCTGCAGTGATAGGACAGGGTAGAGGAGCATGGAAGCATGTTTGCATGGTGGCTTTCCTTTTGAAGGAGGTATTTGGCCCTGTTGGGTGGCTTGATGTGCAAAGCCCTTTTAATCCCTTCATTGTGGCCCCTACAGTTCCTTTAATTTGTTGCGAAAATCCTGAGGAACTGAAGCAGCACGTGGTTCCCCAGCAGCTGGAGCATCCCGGCTGGGAGTGCAGTCCTGGCTCTGTGCTGGGGACTGGCACGGGAGCGCAGGGGCTGCAGCAGCTCCGCCTGGCCATTTGCTGCAGTTACCTTGAGGGCCACCCGCTGCCCTCTGCTGCTCAGGACAGCAAGAGGGGTAGCCAGCATCCCGCCAGCTTCCACCAAGCAAACAGCACTCTCAGGCCAAGAGCGCTGCTGATGAAGCTTATTAAAAAGACAGTCTCCCAGCATGTGCTTTCCAAATTACACCTGTTTTTCACACCCCAGCTTCTTCTTCTTCCCTTTTTTTTAAGTTCATCTGTTTGTTCATGAGATTTGCAAAGGAGCAAAAAAGTATCACACTGTACTTGCCTTCTAGGTGTGAGATTTTTGTCTCCTGAGTGAGACTTCCACGAAGCCATCACTTCTTCACATTGCTTGTCCCCAGTGATTGTCATTTCCTCTGGAAACCTGCTCAGTCGGTCAGGAACACGAAGATGGCTGTAACAGCTTTAATCCTGATACAATTTTCCAGGTGTTCACAGCAGCACCCCTCTCCTAGGAAAACAGAAATACTTTGAGTACTTCAGTCACATTTTGATCAGAAATCCCATTCTGCAGTGGCAGTGTTAGCATCAGGAAGAAAAGCAAACGACGTGGGGGGAGCTGATGCCAAGTATGAATATATCAGTCTAGCTTCAAACCGCATCTGCCACTATGCTGCCTGGAGCTGTAGCAACTAGAAGGCTGCAAGATTTGTGTTCATGTTGTGGCCTTCTTGCATTGAACAGGGTTTGAGCTGAAGCAGGCAACTCACTTGAAAAACACAGTTTGTCTGTAGCCAGAACAAGCCTGATGAGCCTTTACTGAAGCATTCGTACAACAGCCAATTCTAGTGGGTTCCTGCCTGGCTTTTCCTGCCTCTTGCTGCCTGTTTGGGGTGTCCAAGCCTGCCCTTTTGGCAGCTGGAGAAGCTCTTCTTCACTCTGCCCATCTCCTGTGGGCTCATGGAGCAGATGTGTTCCTCATTCATTTCCCTTGGTACCCATTGCTCAGTGGACCAGCTTGCCTTCTCCCCACTTGGAACCAGTGTTGTTAGTTTGTTGGCTGTAATAATGTTCATTTGAAGCTCTAATGGATATCCACGCAGATAACATGCTAATTTGTTAGTTCAGCTCAACAGGACTGCAAGATGAAAAATGATTCTGGAAGACTTTTAATAAAATTCAAAGGGATTTTATTGGTCTCAAACCACTTTTAAAATGCAAAAGAAAGCCGAGTATTACTTTGTTAACCCACATAATTCTATCCTGCCTAATGAGGTCTGGAGCTAATCTTCATCACTCTGCCCTGGGATCAGAACTACTGGAGCAGGTAAACACTGCTAAGTAGTGCTCGGCATCTTTGAATTTTACTTGCACTGTCACTGCGACTTTCTGTTCCTTTCCTCTTATGAACTTTTCATAAAGCTCAGAATAGAGATTATTATGTAAAAATATAGAACTGGCTTCCTGTAGAGACTTGCATGCAATGGCCTCCTTTTGCTCTCTGCTGTGTGTTGGCCTGGGGGAGAGCCAATGTCTGTTTTCACATTGCTTCTCCAAAGGGATGTAGAGAGACCAGCCCACGAGGGCACGCTGCTAGGCTGTGACACTTGGGACACTCATGCTACAAGCTCAGTTTAGGCTGTGTTTCTTTTTCATGGCAACTTCACGTTTCTTGCTCACTTTTTCAGTTTTTTTGGGGGGAGGAGGTGAAGGAGGGTGGAGGGGCAGCAGGAAGACAGGAGAGGTATACAAATATGGGAGAGAAATGACCTGCTTAATCCAGTTCAGGAGAGAGCAAAAACTTCTAACCTTAATGAGAGAGGAATGTTTATTACCACAAGCTGTTTTTTTTTTTTTATTTTTATTTTTATTTTTTGCTAGTAGAGACGATCGATGCAGTTTGACAGAGCTGGTGCCAAGGAGAACAGAAAATACAGGCTAAGACTACCAATTACTATAAACTGGTAACCCCACTTGATTCAGTGGAGTCACACTAATCTACACCATCTCAAAACCTACTTCCCATCTGAGAAGCTGTAATAAACTTTGTCCTTGTCAGTAGTATTTCAGCTCAGATCTTGCCATGAAAAACAAAGCATTAAAAAAGTCAGCCTTGTTAGTGGGTCCTCCTACTGCTCTTGCAGTTCTCCCCTGCCTGTATAGGTAGTGCTGAAGCTTATTTCAGACTAAGTTAAAAACAAGGTAATCGAACCCCAGTTCTTAGAATAGCTTGGAGAAGCTTATCTGCATTTCCAGAAAATTACACTGTTTCACAGCAGGCTCCACTTTGCTGGTTTCACAATGTGTACACATCATAACCAACAAGAAAGCAAAACTAGATGAGTTTAGAATTCATTATTACACTTACTAATTTAATATGGCAGCATATGTATGTCCTGTGTTCAGGGCAAGTTTTTTTTTTCATTTTTTTAAGAATGATGACATTACTAATTTTTTCCTGACAGTGTAAGCAGCACTTGTCACAGTAATCAGCAGAACATAGTCACATATGTGGTTTGGATACTGGAGACAGTTTTGTTGAACAAACTGACCCAGTGATTCATTTTGGTCCTATTATTCAGTGATTATAGTGTGACCTGGGGAATATTAGCCATAGTCAAAGCAGTGGACGTTGAAGTGACCACTTACCAGGAAAATGTAGCTTTCAGGGTGTAATTTGTTTACAAGCATTTAATTGCAGTAAATGAGCCAGGCAGAAGGTGAGGAAGCTCTGAAACACAGAGGAATAATAAATTGACTCATGTTTACTTAAGTATTTATATCTTCTGAAGCTGGGCTTAGCCTGAGGATACATGGGTATTAAGACATTTTTGCAAAGCCCCTTCTGCGTTGCACTTTTTCCCCAATACTTTAAGGCCAAACCCTCTCTCCCCTTCCAATGGGTTCTATGCACTTCTGCACCATTTTCTTTGCTTCTCCCCTGTGATCTCTGCTGTTGAGTCCTGCACGTCTCCCTCCCTCTCCCAACCTGTTCTTTGTATCTCAGTGAGAGCTGTTCTTTCAAGCTGGTTTATCTTCTCCCACCTTGTTTTAATTTGAGTGTAGAATTTCTGTCTCAGTGGCTGAACATGTAAACTGGGATGTATCACTTTAGGCCAGCTGAAACCGGTACTTTCGAGAAGAGTTCAATTAATTAAACAAATCCCAAACCCAAATTAATTTTGAGCCAAGACATAAAAAGCTTGACATAAAATGGATTATTTTGTTGAGTTTTGCTATTGATGAGTCCACATTTAACATTAAACTAAAATCAAAATTAGTTTTTTTTTTTTTCCTTGCAAAATGTCAACATTTTCATTTTGAAAAATGTCAAAACAAAATGTTCTGACATTTTGGAAAATCCATCTCCTCCCATACCAATTTCCCTTCCAAAAACCTATAATTAATTTGCTATTCATACAAATAAACTCATCAGCGTTTTTGGACCTGATTCTTATAACCCAACCTGATGCAGTGGGGCTGTTTGTCTCCTGTTTTGGTTGCGCTGCTCATGCGATTACAAGCCCAGTCACGTTTTAGGATTGCACCTTGAACTGAAGGCAGAGTGGCCCTGAGCGGGGTGGGGGAGGGATGTGCTAAATGGGAGAAACGGTCCCATGGCCTGGTGGCTCTGGTTCTGTGTGGGGTAACTGCTGTGGTGGATCTTGCATAGCTGTATTGGCTTCCCCGTGATTGTTTTCAGATAACTGTGTAAGGGCTTAGCCCGCATCTGACTAGTGGGCCCTAATAGGCTTTGATGGCCCTGACTGGCCGCACCTGGGGCTCCAGGAGTCCATTTCAGCTCAGCCTAGAGCCTTCTTTCCTCCTTCTTGATGCTGTAGGGCGCCTCTAGCTTCACCATGTGGGGTGGTTCCCATGGGGGCATGGGAAGCTGTAGTGGGGTATTTTGGGGGGCAGGGGTGGGGGACAGTGAAGAAGGTGAAGTATATGGGAGCACAGTCATATTAGAGAGGAAAGACCTGAGGAAAGGTCTTCACCTGCAGCAAGTAAGTCCGTTAGAGCAATCCTGAATGGACATGGGGGCTGGCTCTGTGCTGTGACTGGGTGTGGTGATGTGGCTCCAATGATGCTTGAGAAAGTATGGCTGTGAGGCTCCTCTCCTCTAGGGGGCTGCACCCTGGAGCAGCAGAGTCCAACAGCAAGTGTTCCCCCTTGGGGCAACAGCCTTTGTTTCCCTGAATATTGTCTCAGTTCTCAAGTCCCAGAAGTATGTTTTCACTGTGATTCTCATTTACCCCTAGTTGAACATGCTGTTCCCCCTCTCCGTTGCACAGCTCCTGCCTGCTGTGTGTTGGGGTTATCTGCACCATGTCCCTCACTGCTGTGCTCGGGCAGGTAGGATGTGATGTAGCTGTCTACCACTGGGCTGAGAATGTTTTCAGCTTGTTTTACATTGCACTACAAGAAGTGTGTTCACTGCCCAGTAAATCCCAATAACGCCTCTGAAGCTGTGGCAACATGTCGTGGGCTTCGTGTTTCAGCTCCGAGTCCACTTTCCTTCCTGTTGTGTGAGACAAAGGAGAGTGAGCAGCGAAAGCTGTCACACATGTTAGTTATGATTCGATCAGCCCTATTGATGATTTCATGATTCAAATGTCTGGCTTGGAGAACAGCAGTGCTCATGGGCTTGGTTTGTTGACAAGTTCAGGATGCCTGCTGGAAGCACATGCACCGGCGAGGCGAAAGCCTTGTGCTGGTGCAGGCAGCAGCTCTTGAGGGAGCTGAGCAAGGTGACCCGGGAGGTGTCTCGTTCCTGTGATTTATCCGAGACCCAGGTACACTTTCTCCTTTGACATTGTCTTCTATAGTTTATGCCATCTCTGCAGTCAGGGTGAAGCCGTGAGGAACAAGTAGCTATGAGATTTCCTAATCCCTTCTGGTGCAGAGCCGATCCTCATTGGCATGCGTGTTTCATGGGCTGCAGAGCGTGGGTGGTCTGCACGTGGGGCGCGTTAAGCAAGCTGACAGACACCGGCACGCCGTTAGTTGTGGCTCCCATAAAAGATGCATTGCACATATGGTTGGAGTGTGTATGCCCTGTTTGTATTCGTTTATTGATCAGCCTGGAGGCGGCCGCGATAATTAACCGTAACGAACCCACGAGCCCCAGGTCTGTCGGATGCAGCTCTCATTTATACGAGCCCTCAGCCAGGGTGGGCTAGGAGTGACTGTGCTGGTCGGGCAGCGCTGGGAGCATCGGTGTCTGGGGTAGGAGAGGTTGGTCATTATAGTCCCTTCCTGACGTCTGGCATCCCAAGCATTTACTGCGTCTCTCTTAAGCTGTGGATTGTTCCAGTGTCTCGAGTTAACCCCGGCTTTAGTTCAGATCCTATTAAAACTTGTGAAAAGATTCCCATCGGTTTTTCCTGCAACTGGGCTTCCTAGTTTGCCTTTCACTGCCTGAAGAACAGATTGATCACATGGGATTTGCAGCGGAAAACTAATCTGTGCCAAAAAATGTAGACAGCTTTGCAAGAGCAGACATTTCAAATTGCTGGGCTGCAAACTACTTGGAGCAACTTGTAAAACCATCTGAAATGGAAATATTTTTCTCATTTTGAATAGTGATTTTTTTTAAGTTAATCTGTAAATGAAAATATTCTCCGGATGTTAAAAGGAGGTATACTTGGCTTGGGCTGAGATTTCACAGTGGGTTTAAGACCATCTATGTGAAGGCTCCTAGTGAAGGGAAAATCTGTGTCCTGTTTTATACAGGGTCTGGCTCTTGTGCTCCTTTTCTGTTCGCTGTTCTCAAGTGGGACACTGACCCTCAGCATCTGTGTGATAGTTTTCTTGTGTGTGTGTGTGTGTGTGTGTGTGGAGAAGACCTTTCTGGAGCAGAGTAACTTGGACGCGTTAGTATACGTTGGCATGTTTGCCACATGAAGAGGACATTGCATATAAAGGGATTTTTTCTGAGGAACAGCGAAGCAATGAATTTCAGACTGCTGAGGATGCTCCTGGCTTACCCTGCTGTGGGGGAGCAGATGCCATAGCAGAAGTGCTCGGGGCCGGGCAGCTGCTCCAGCATGATGGCACTGCCAGCTCTATGTGGGAGAAGTGACCCAAGCTTGTCTGGCCACTGGCTCCTCAGCTTTCAAGTCCTGCCATGAGGCCTGCAGTGGTGAAGGTTAGAACAGAGAAGGGAAGTGAAACAAGAAAAAAGAAGCTGAGGGAGTATTTTAAAGAAATGGGTGGTTCTCTCATGCTGCAAGAGGCTATGACCAGAGTTGAGCCAGTGGCCTGCTCCGATTCCCCTGCTCCCAGTACATGACTTCTTTCAGTTCCTTCTAGACACTTGAGAACAGAGAAGGCCCCACAAGGGCTGCACCGGGCCTCATGGTCACCTCCAGGAACAACAGCTTGGCCCTGAACCTGTAAGGAGTCACCCCGTCATACGCATGTTCCCTGCTCAGCAGGAAGCAGAAACATTTCAAAAGCAAAGGAAGGTCATCTGTACAGCAGAAGGCATGAGGGGACTGTGTGTCAAAGCCAGGCTATCATTTCCCATCACCTTGCAGGCTGCGTGGGTGTTAGTGTCAGTTAGTTTCTTAGACTGCAGTGAAGGTCATCTGAACTTTAATATGATTCATCTGGTGTTTGTTTTTCTTTTAAACTTTGCTAGTGAGCAAAGCCCCACAGTGATATTTCAGGGAAACTCAGACTGTGGTGCTGGGCAGAGCATAACCGTGACTTGGTCTTTCCTTTTGTAAAACAAGCTAAAGGATGCTGCCCTTCACTGTGATGCTAAGGTCTCTGAAGGAAAGCTACATAAGAGCGGGGCATTTAGTTATTTGCAAGTGTTTGAGAAAGAGAAGCAGCATTTTGTTCCCCCTGCTGTAAAACGTTTTGGATGAAGCCTTTGTGGGTGGAGTTGCATCCCACAATACGTGCCTAAAATAGGTAGGAGCCTATTTATGTCTTCATGTATCCCTGCAGAGATGTAGCAGGAGTAGCCCTGGGAACAGGGACAGAATTTAGGGGTATCATCTCTCTAAGCGTGTGTCCAGCCTGCCTTAAAGCATTCCCCTAGCATTTACAGGAGGACTTTTCCCCTTTTTTATTTATTTATTGCCTGCCTAATGGTTTCAGCCTTATCACAAAGTGTGATAGCAGGATATCACTGAAGTATAGTTTGCAGACTGCTACTGCAGTCACAAGTAAGTAGTAAATAGCCCATTCAGAAAAAATAAATGCAACTTTTATCAGTGTGTCCATGGCACCTGTATGTCCAATTTGGGATTGATCACTCATGCAGAAAAGCTAATAACGCTAAGTACTCTGCTTTCAGACTCCGTAGTCAGAGATAGGAGAGGTGACCTCTGTTTGCCCCACAAGCCTGGCACTGTGTTGCTTCATCCATTGCCAAATTTTGTTTGTTTTAAGAAGGCGGTAGTTGTGCAGAGCAAGAGATAAGGAAGAGAACAGGATAAAGAGTTTTAGGCCTGATTAAGAGAACTCCAAAGGTGAGGAGATCTAGCCTCTGCCTTCTAAAGCTGTACCCAGACTAGATGTAATTCCTCTTCAGGACTGCTGTGTCAGATGTGAGGGAGATAACAAACACTTCTGGCCTGGAGGAGAGGCAAAGAAAACCCCCAATCCCTTTGCACAGAGTTTCCAAACATTTGCACATTTGACTGTGCAAAGAACAGTGTAAAAAAAATGAGAATCGCCTACAGTGTCTTGCCCTGGCTCTTTTCAAGAGAAGCTGTTTCCACTGAATATTGGAACAAATGGTTAAATAACTCCTACCTGGATTCTTCCTTTCTTGCCTTTAATGGAGAGGGAGAAGTTTAAACCTCCAGATGCTTGCTCTTTGTAACAAAGGGTTGAGGATCATCGGTGGTTTCTAGTCTGCTGCTATAGACAGGGTATTAGTGGTTCTGGGCTGTCCAGGTTCCTCTAACATTTCTTTGTCATTTGGTTCATTAGAATGGAGGTTTTAGATTAGGGTATTTTTGGAGCACCGAAGTGACATGTGAATCAGGTGGAATTTTATGCTGCAGTGTTTAAAGAAAAAAATGAAACTCCACTTTCAGCATTGCTAGAAATTACAGCAAATGATATACCTGTATCAGCAGTTTATTTGACAACACAACTACAGATTGATGACAACGACATTGAGAAAAAAGAAAAGAAGACATTTTGATTATATGTTAGCATCTTCAAGAATTAGAGAGGGGAAAAAAAAAGGCTAAGAAACGAGATACAGCTTCAATCTTTGCAAATGTTCTGTAACAGCAAAGGGCTAAAATCTTTCCTTAAAATACCTGAAAACCAAGATCTCATTTTCTTTCTTCTAACTTGGTCCCAGTGCTGAGAATAGGACAGTTCAGAGTGACAGTTTCTTCATAGTTCTACAAAGACTTGGGTGCCAAGACTTGGGTGACTTGGGAGGCACAAAGGCACAAGGTTTGTGCTGAGGAAGAGCGTAAGTGCTGCCAGCAGCTGTATTAATCTCTCTAGGATTTTACAATGTGTAGATTACCTCTCAGGAATAATGGAGTTTCTTAATAAACAGCCAGTCTCTTGACCTTGCTGTGTGCTGTCAAACAGTGGGGAAAATTAAAATAAACATTACCCATTCTAAATTTTAAGCATAGTGAAAGAGAGAATTACAAGGTGTTGGCCTGCCCTTTCTGCAAACTTAGGGAGTTGTTGACAAAGGGAAGAGCAATGTGAACCTTTAGGAACCGTAATGAACATCCCTAAATAGTGGTTTTGTGAGGGAAAAAGCTGTGTCTTTTGGCCCTTGCATCAGTGTGCTGGAGTTCTGGAGACCTCCTAGAACAGGCAGAAAACCTCTCCATTGCCTGGCTGCTGTGGGCACCATATCCCAGCATCCATTTATAATCCTGAAATCCCAGTTTAATCCCATAAGGGTGAAAGTAGGACATTTTCCAATTGATCCGTTGTGGACAGCTTTTTGCCTGTGAATTATACAGAGGTGCTTGATAGAGGCTTGTAATAGTTCTTTGCCTAAATATTTCTGTTGGATTCAAGAAGCAAATACCTGTTTAAATGTCCTTCCAAAATTGTCTGCAGACTTCTCCTCCATTATAATTGATCCCAAATAGAGACTCTCATGCATTTGTAACAGGTGCCATAGGAAACCTATAAACCTTCATAAAAACAAATACCAGGCAACGGCTAAGACTGCAAAGATATTACTATGAAGAGCAGCATCTGAAGGCATTTGGACTCCTTTTTGGTTATTTTCTATTATAGAAACACACCGTTCCCCTTATTTTTGACTTGTTTTTCAGTGGGCTAAATGGCCTAGAAATACCAAGAATCTGGTCTTCGTATGAAGAAGAAGGCTAAGATTTAGCACAAAGATTTATCTTCATGAGCTAGGGAAAAATTCCCTTCTTTATGATGGGTCCAGCCCTTTAAAGCCTTTGAAAGGAAACCAAATATCTTTAATTCCCAGGAGACATCTCAGAGGATCAGAGCTGAACTGTTACTCTCTGAACTATCAGATACTGAGACCTCTGCATGACCCTTTGTGTTTCAGCATCTAGAGGCTGTGGATTCCCTAGAAGAACCTATTTCCCTGATAACCAGGGGCTGAACAAGAGTGCACCATTATAGAAGTTTAAATAACCCACATAAGGTCAGCTGCTGCTTAAATCCTTACTACTAAGTCTGTAGATATTTTTGCTTTGTTTCTAAGCAAGCTGAGAGTCCTGGTGCCAAAGGGCAACATGTAAATTGTGCTGTTATTCTGTAGTGTGCAAGGTAATAAATGGTGCTGTCAATTGTTTTCGCTCAAGTGACAGATTTATTCTCTTCAAAATGAATAACCAGGAATAGCTATTATTGAAGAAAATTCACTCTGTATCATCTTATGCCTGTTTAACAAATAATGCCGGAGTCTAATTGCCTTACTCCATGGCCAAGCATCTATGACTTAGTGTTTTTTTTATTGAAGATGTGTAATTTACCATTGCTTTTTGATGTGCCATCAGATCAAATGTCTCCATGAATCACATTTGCAATCTAGCACCACTTGTCCCACAGGGACACTCTTTGTCCCATTGTTTTCTAGTGATCTGGCTAAAAACAGTCTTTTCTGACACGAACTATTAAGCTTCTGTTTCCTGATTTCTAGTTTGAAGTTCCAGCTCCTGACAGATGCATTGAAGTTTAGTAAATTGGTTACATGGGGGAATGTATGATATTTTATAGTACTACCAAGGAGTGGTTTCAGATCTCGATAGCGCTCTTTCCAGAGGAAACCTGGTGTTAGCTTGGAATTGTATCCTGCAGCTCTGCCCAAACTCCCCTGGAATCTGACTGCAGCCCTTCCAACTAGAAATTGCTGCAGCTGGTTAACAAGTCACCTCAGGATACAAACCTTCTTTCAGATTTTGTGATTCAGCAAAGCCCTTTTTTTCTTCCCTGTAAGCCTCTGTTCCGTTTTTCCAATCAACGTTGCAATCTTTTTTCATGTTTTGGTAATCATGTGAGGAGGTTAGAAAATTACAGCTAAAACTGAAAAGGTTACTCAAAGCTTTCATTCCACCAATATATTTTAGAAAGAGCTGATTGCAGACAAGTGTTGTTGAAGTTAAGCTTGGTTTCTTTTTAAAACAATACAGCTCCTATGTGTCAAAAAGGTGATGGAGAACACAGATAAATCTTCTAACTGCAACACATTTCTTGCTTGCTTGTAGCTCTTGAAATCCATTGTGGCTAAGAGTGCAGTGAAGTGGTCACAAAGGTCATCAGAGATGTTCAGAGACGTGAACAGAGGTGTCACAGACAGTTTGTGGGCCATCCACTGTTGCACCAGCTGAGGCAGTGTATTACAAGCTTCCTCTGCTATTACAAGTTGGGCAACATGCAAGTTTTGCACTGGTGTAATGGGCTGAATTAGACATGCAGAAGTTTAATTTGAAGTGGTTCTGAATGGTCATGCTGACACATTGAGCTCTCTTCTAGTTAAAGATGTCTTAACTGGCATAGCTTATTTGTTGTCTTTAGTTGTGTTTTTACAACAGCATCAAACTACATTAGTCATCCTGGTGTAGTTACAACAGTGTGACTTTTCTGTGGAGATAAATTTTTAGCAAATGCTTACTGCCAAGACTCGCATTTGCATTTCTTTATTACAATAATGCTTCATTAATAGACTTTCTTAAGCAGCAAAAGCCAAGGTCTGGTTTGCCAGGAGATGCGGGTTGAAAAGGGGAAATAAAATGGGGAAATAAGAATAGGGGATACAAGTAGGACAGGAACTGTGACTTGCATGACAGTCATCCAGAAGTCGGCAGAAGCACTGAGGACTGCTGGTGGCATGTGACCCTGAGCTGGTGTGCCATTGCTGTTGTCATCCACTGGGGCTAGGTGTGAAGCCCTTCAGGTGTGGGACACCTGAAGCCCCACCACTGGCAGTGAAGACTCTGACTTGTCAGAGGAAGGATGTCTAAGGATGCTCTGTTGAGAATCCTCACACAGCAAGCTGTTGTTCTTCAGCTAAAACAATTTGTTAGCAAACCCCAGGCACCAATTGTTTTGTTCTATTAAAACAAATCTACAGGAGATTCAGCTACAAACTTTTCCTATCACTCGGCTCTTATCTTGTGCTATTGCAATAACTATTTGATGACCTCAATAGGGGCCTTGAATCCAGTAATCAGTTCTTCAAGTGTGCAACAAATCCCTCCCCCCCCCTTTTTTTCTTCTTCTAAACAACTGCAATTAAAAAGAGGTTGTCTTGACCTTTTATCTGTTTTGACAAGCCGAAGGCCTTGCCCTCCTCCTCTGCATGCTGATGTGCTCTTTGAGGGTCCAGTTGGAGGATGTGGTTTGGATCTCCAGACTCCTGCCTTGGCTGGGAGATTCTCATGTAACTGTCTGGCAAAGCAAAGGAGGGAACTATATCTGCGGCCTGAAAGGTAGTATGGGCTGCTTAGTTGGGCTGCCACCAAGAAGTTCAGCTGGTTGGTTTGCATAGATAATTTTTATTTTGGGTGAGGAGAGTAAATGATCTGAGTGATTCACTAGAGGAGATGGCCTGATATTACCCTGGTAGTTCAGCACCAGGAAGCCAATGATGCTGATACCTCTTAGCCTGGCCATGAGCTTCTGTTTGGTGTGGAATGGGTTAAATTGCAGCCAGTGACAATGCAAACTCAGGGGCCGCAAAGCATTTGTCTGAGCACCGGGACTGTGCTTATCTTTACAGTGAAATATTATCCCTTCATGGTTAACAACCAGCAGCAAACCTGCTCATTGTGGAAGCAGTTTGGCATAATTAGCCGGTTAAAGAAGTCTGCCTATTGATTAACTGAACTAAATGACCCATAATTAACAGCACAACTGTGGAGCTAATCTATTTGGTGCTGCTTTCCTTTCCCCTTAAAGATTTGGAACCTGCAGGTCTGTTCATTATTAGGGGATGGGTTGGTGAGGAGTCCACATCATCTGGTAATTGAGTTAGTGTGCCCCCGCGGGGCTCTAAAGCACACGCTGATGCGTTATAAAAGGCTTGCTGGCGTACTGCTTTTATCGCTCGGACCGCAGAGGTACCAGCATGAGTCCTGCTGACTCTGGGCATGTTTCTTTCCTTTCTGAGAGTGCATGGGAACACCTGCACCAGATCACCTCTGGCTTATTGGGGCTGGGGGGGAGTCAGCTTCAGCCCTACAAGCAGCCACACGGGCAAGGGCTTCTGTGCACTAAATTGTGCTGCCATTAGAGGTCCCTACTGGCTACAGGGAAACCCAGGCCAAGCCTGGGCCCTGGTTAGCAGGAGAGACAAAGCTGGAGCTGAAGTTGTGTGGGAGGCATTTGTTTGGTTAGTTTGCACTGTTATTTCCTTGTTAAAAGCTTCCCATTTATAGTTGTGACTTATGTCTAGCATGATGCACAGTGTCTATGAAACACATCCAAGCTGGAGCTTGACTTGAATAGTTTAGAGGAGCTTATTTAGACCTGAATATTATTGAATTTCTCATTGCTATCTCTGTAAAATGCTACTTTATTCTCATTCTTTTCCAGATGTCCTATGAAAAATTATGCCAAAGTAAGTTCATCGCTCTGCCCTCCCTTTGATGTGATGTTATAAAAACTGAAAGCCCTAATTTCCACAGTGGAGAGACCACCCAGCCTGTTCCACGCTGGCTGGTACCACTGCTGTACCAGGCTGAGTTACTGATAAAGTGAAGTTACAGTTTCAAGTAGTCAGAAAGAAAACAATGATCGTTTTTTGAAAAGCTCTTATCTGCCTTCTTTTCCCAAGCAATCCCTCAGAAAAAAAAAACAGAAGTAGAAATCTGACCGGATTGGCTCTCGGAGAGTTGAGCTTACTGTTAAATGAGTTCTTAAGCATGAGTCTTTCCTTAGTTGGGCCCACTGGAAAAAATCAGAAATATTTAAACTGACTTTACTGGATGTTGGAATAGGCCCCCCCAAATCCTCATCCTCTCTTGCACAGTGAAAGGCTTTAGACTGTGTGCTTTCCTGGCACAGAAAGGGGATTCTTTCCCCAGGTTATATCCCCTAATCTGTAGAAGCCTTTCAGCCAACCACAGTGAAAAATGCTGGCCACAGCACTTGCTCTGCCAGTGTCCTCAACCTGAACCAGTAAAGGAACCTTTCAAAAAACAGAGATGGAGATCTTTGTCCTTGCTCTGGTCCTACAATAGTGACTGAGATGCCTGCGGGTACCATGGAGGGGGCTGCAATCTCTGTGCGAAGGAAGCATCCTCTGGAGACAGCAGCTCCCCAGGGGCACCAGCATTTGGGGTTGGAGTGATTTTAGCAGGTCTGCACCCCACAGGAGGGCTGGGAGAGCCAGAGCTGCCCCCTACCAGCTGGGAGCTGTGGTGAACACTGGGAGATGGAAGTACACACTCCTTTGAACAGGGAGCTTCATGCTCTTCCCTTCATCTCCGTCTTGCTCTAAGACTTTAGGCTTCTGTGTCCAAATGGCCTCCAGCCTGGGGAGGTGTTTTCCAAATGCAGCCTCAGCTCTGATGGTGTGAGCTGCGGTTTCGGAAGCTGGACTCATCTCAGCTGTGAAACACTTGGGTATGTTTCTGGCTGGGGAATGGCCTTGCCGCAGAGATGGTCTACAAGAATCATGCAAGGACTGCAGGTGCAGCTGCAGAAAAATGTTATAAGAGAGCTCATAAGTGAGACAGGTTGAGAATAAAGCTTTGTAGCTTCCTTTTAAAATTGATTTCATCTTATTCTGTCCTTTCACTCTGCCTTTCATAAACATTGCCATGAAGTAATATTTAGTTACCTCCTATTAATAGTTTGACACCTTCTTGCAATGTCCGAGGAGCAGAGATGAGTCCAGCTAAGCATCTGACCATGATCCAGGAGGTGTTCTGGGGCATGATGGTGGGAGGTGAGGAGGGAGCAGGCTATTTTCTTTGCCCAGCTGCAGGAAGCTGCAGTGCCATTCACAGCGCCTCACAGCAGGAGATCCCACTAGTGGCTCACACTCTTGTCCAACTGCAAGCCTGCTAAGAGGCAGTGAATTAGCTCCCGGCAAAGATGCAAGAGAGAGCTTAGTGTTGCATGAAATCTCACAGGAGCTCTCCATGGGCTTCCCTTGTCTGATTCCAGGATCAGACCCTGGGAAGGCAGGGAAGATTGAAATGCCTGCTGCCAGGCAGCAAGAAGGCCCCCAGTTGTATTCTTGCTGGGAAGAGATGATGCGTCTCCTCCCCCTACTTTGGAGGAGTGGTACTTCTTGCTGTATTTATGGTGCTTTGTAAAAGTTCAGGTTTGCTCAGTGTGGTGTAGGGACTTTTGTTTTGGTGGATAGGCAGTCAGTGACTATTTGCTTTCAGTAGTTTGCAGAGCCCCCAACAAACCTTGAGCTGGGGAGGTTTCATTCTTTTTCACTGCATATGTAATTTATGTTATTAAAGAGGCTGTGACTGTATCAGCAGTCATTGCTTAGCAGATCACTTTATACCTCATGTATCACCATGCAGCATGCAGATACTCTTAAGAGTGCCTTGCTTGCATAACATAGCTTTAATAGCTATAACAAGGCAATTAGTACATCGTTCCACTTGAACTTTAACGCAGTAATTGGAGGTAAGTAATCCCACTCTGCTGCTATACACAGCCCATGTTGTGAACAAATATCAGAGCAGCCCTATTTATGAAAGGGGGAAAAAAAAAAGTCACAGCTGCTGATCATGGCCAAAGGGGTGGATTTGGCATTGACGTTGCATGATGACTAACATGCTGTGGGCACCAGAGCTGGTCTGTAAGTGCTACGAGACCTCTCGCTAGATATGGCATCAGGACCTGCTGCGTACGTGCGACTTGAGACGAGCGGGATGCTGGTGTGTGCACATCGCTCAGTGCTGTGGGTGTCCTCAGAGCTGTGAGGCTGCTTCAGCTTTCTTGTGCAGGAGGGAGGTCTCGTGGTTCTTCCCGTAGGTCATGTTCCTGCACTGGTCAGAGCAGGAGGTCCCATCAGCAGCTCCCCTGGGACCCTTCCCGCCACCCTGAGCTGCATCAGGGTGGAATCAAAATGCTGTCTCCTCATGCCTGTTAGCGTAACCACTGCAGTAAGCACTTGTCCCCTGTGGGTGTTTTAACCCGGATGCTCTGCACCTCGTGGCAGTCACTGCATGGTCACACCAACTAAAACAGCTCTGTCCCAGGGGAAGGGACACTTTTATCCCCCTTGCGTGGTACTGACAAGCGCAGAAGAGATTGATCTTTCATCCTCCCTCCTTAGCAAGAGATTGGTGTTGGAAAAGGGACATTTAGGTAGCAGCAATCCTCTTTGGTAGCCAGTGAATAAGAGCCTCAGGAGAGGCCAGCAGAGCCAAGAGCAGAATAAGGACTGCCTCTTTCACAGTGTGGAGCGCTTAACCCCAAACACTTGTGTGTTTCCAAGTGAGTATCCAGTCCTCTGTTGCAGGGAGGTTGGTGGGGAAATGCAGTCTTTAATGCAGCTCTGTGATTTAAGATTAGACACCTAAGCTGTGTTCTAATGCCTAGTACACCCTGTATCAGGGGAAAGTGTTCGTTTCCCATGATGGATGGGGTGGATGCCAGCAGACAGCTTCTGCATCCAGGAGCTGAGCCGCGCTGCCCATGCAGGTTCCTGGCTCTGCAGAAGCTGCTGCATGTGTCAGGAGAGCTCTCCCAGACTGCCCTAACCATGTCCACGTGCCTTTGAAGAGGAAAGGAAGGGGAGGGAGGAAACATTTTAAACCCTGATTTCTACTGTGATCACGTCCTGTCTCTTCTCCTACCCTTCTGAATATCTGAAATGTAGGTTGCTAGGGCTTGTTTGCTAGTGACTATGTTCAGCTTGGTGAAATGTACACGTATGAAAGACCACTTACCTTGGGGAGTTTGTGATCTGAAGGAAACAGAAAATGATATTTTGGGCAGTTCTACAGCAAATTTATTTTTTCCTGACCCCATGCTTTTGAAGAGAATCAGTTGCAGTATTGTCTAGGACCAGATCCCTAATTAATGATTTGTCCTATTAATTTGTTTGTGAATTTTTATGACATGGGCATAGTAAAAATGTTTCCAGCCTTGTAGGGTGAGGAATATGTTTCCCAATCTTCTGAAGTAATACTCAAGTGCTGATTTTGATAGCAGTTAAAGAAAGTTTCCCATGGGATGGTTATTGGACACGTGCATCATGTTAATGTTGATAGAAACCAGAGTCCCCTGTGTTGCATACTGAAGCATGAAGGATGCCCCCATCTTCCAGAGCTTGTGCTCTGGGACAGTGTCTCAGGGCCCTGGGGTGGGGAAGGCACCAATGGCTGGGTGAAAGGAGATGTGTGGGGGGGTCCCTGGTGCACCACGTTGGATGCCAGCCCTGCCCCTTGCGAGGAGTTTCCCCCATGCACTGCGTGCAGCCCTGCGCTGCCCGGGGATGTGCTGGCTGCGCTCCCACCGTGTGCCTCGGAGAAGGCCCCAGTGACCAATTTAAGAATTTCCCAGCCGAATATCTCGGGAAAGCTCTGTGAGGCGGTGGGTCTGCAAGCAAACATCAGGTGCACAGGGGAGTAAGGGAATAGGAAGGGAAATGTGTCCAGAGCTCCAGGCGCTGCTCTCCTTCAAACCAAATTCCTCCAGCAGCTGGATCCCCCACTGCTCCTGTTCATAAAAAGCAAATGACTTCTCAGATTTATTAGTTACCTCCAGGTGCAATTTATCAATTCCAGGCTGGGCCCTGCACAGGCAGCTGGGGAAAGGCCTATGTCTTTGATTAATGTGCTATCCCACACAATGGTGGCAGATTTCTTACCGGGATTTAATTCTAACAGATTCTTAAAAATAACAAGAAGCATATTCAGCAAGCTGTTTAAGAGGACACAGAACTGAAGCACAGTTCATTCTCAAAAGCTTTGAAGTGTTTGCAGAAGGGACTGAGGAAACCTTCATTGAAGCTGGGGAATGGGCAATGGATAAATGGAGAAGGGGGAAAAGGGAACAAATCCAACAGCTCATAATGGAAACAGGAGGCTGAGTGTTTTCTAGACAGAAGCAATGGGAAGCAAGGTCTCAATAAGAATAACCAAAAAGTTTAAGGATTGGGCTTTTGCAAACAGAAGGGATTCCTCTAAACAATGTGAATTTTGGTTATTAAATCATGAATTATGAAAGAGTGGAGGAAAATTCAGTGGAAAATAAGAAAAACTAGGAAAATTAGGAGCAAAAAAGAAAAAGCCACCAAACCTTGGACTCTAGTATGGAAAAAACACTGATGCTTCAGTGCAGCCCTTCCTCCTTTCCTGACAGTGTGTCCTCCACAAATATTCAGGACAACATCGAGAGCATGCCTTTTTCCATCTTTAGTTTCTTCTCCTTTTAGCCACAGCCGAAAACGAAAACGTTATGTGCAGACATACCTTTTGGAGTCTAAGCCAAGTTGAGTTCTTGATTCTTTGGCCCTTTTTTCACAGAAGGAATTATACTCATGTGTCCCTCCTTTTCAACTATACAAAAGCATCTTTTGAACAGTTTGGTGTCAGTGCAGGAAAACAGCGCAGGCCCACATCAAGGCAAGGACAGGGTGATTTGTTGTTTTCCAATGGCATTAGGATGCTAGCCCAAGGTGGTTACAACAATTCCACCATCATTGTCCTGTCCCCTCTGTGCCTGCGTTGGCTGCTGACGGCCTTCCTAGGTGCTGCAGTTTAGATGTTAGTGTGACAAAGTGTTTTCACACCCTTGTTAAGCAAGAACATCACAACCCAGTTAAAGGGCAGCATACTCCAAGATTTCAATGCATATTTATGCCATCTATTTTAGTTATCTGCTTTCAGATCTTTCTATATGGTCAGTGCAAAAAAAGATGCACATCTCTGGAAGGTGACTCACAGCACCTAAAATAGACTCCTGTTCTCAGACATCCTCTCTCCACACTAATTATAGAAGGAGGCTGGAGAAATTAAGATCCTCGTTCCAGCATGTGGAGGCTGATGCTCGCAGGAAGGACCATTAACACCCTCTTTGCTTTCCTTGACACCGGGAGTGAGATGGCTGGGGTGTGTGCAAGTTTTCTGCAACCCAGCTTGTTGGTTTGTATCTTCACTGCGCTGTTTCTACAAGCTCCAGAGAAGGGTGTTGAAGCAAGGAGCATGGGGTGGATTTGCCCCATCGTGTTCATCCCACAGAGCAGGAATGCCACCGCTCAGGGTGGCACAGCCTGGCATTTCTCCCTCCTTTCACCCCCACTTTGCATAGCTGCCTTTGGAGCCACAGTTGAAAATTAACCCAGGAGTTAGCCATTTGTAAACCAAGCTGACAGGAAATTGCTGGCTTTGTGCTGAAGAAGTCATTACCTTAAGCTTTATTGCTGTGTGTAGAGTTTACTTGTGACAAAGTAAATGTGCAGAGATGTCTGTAAATAGGGCTGGGATATTGCTGCATTAACAGCTCTGTGGTAAGCTATCAATCAGCAGAACAGTATGCAAGAAAACATTAAATGCCACTGCTGTAAACACAGAGCCTCCTCCAGGCACATGCAGTCACGCATCCCACCTGCTCGGCACCGGCGAGCTCCGGCCCGCATAGCAGGGTCTTCCATCCTTCCCCCCTGGCTGAGCAAAGCACGCTTCTCGGATGGTTTTTAGAGGGCTGCATGAAGCATGTCTGTGGATACGTGTGTTTATAGAGGCAGAAGACCTAGAGATGTTTGGGCTTTGGGTTTTATGCAGGTTTACATCAGGATCCTGGCTGGTCTGTTCTGCATGACACCGAAGGCTGTAGTGTGATGGCGATTTGCTGCTGGTCTGCGGCCACCAAGCTCCCCAGGCTGCATGAGTTGACCAGGATGCTTCACCGCCCCGACGTGTCCTTAGAGGCAGTGAGGCTATCTGGGGACAGAGGGGAGCAGGGAGCGCTGGGCTGAGGGGACCAGCTGAAAGTGTAGCTGACAGGGTACCAAAGACACCATATTCATTAAGGATGGAGCAGCATTGCCTTTGAGCTAGTGCGACAGCTCGATATTCTTAGGGGTTTTGGTCCTGTCCATTGGCATTGTGGGTGTGAAGGGGAGAGGGTTTTGTTTCCATAATGCCAGCATAGACCTCGTTTAAAATAAATGAGGTAGAAGGGTGTATCACCTGAACTGCAGGAGAAGCCGTGTTGGGGGAAATGCATGTCCTGAGAAACAGTTGATGTCCGTGTGGTAGGCATGTGTTCAAACACCATAGGTGGTGCCCAGAAGGAGCATCCCCCCTCCACCCGCTGCTCCCCGGCTGCGGGCTGGAGGTGTCTGGCAAGCAGGCAGCTCTGGCTGCAGAGTGCCTGAGCTCTCCTCCAGCTTGCAGAGCTCTGGCAAGCGAGAGATGTGGGTTTCTGGCTTATCTGTGTTTTCTCAGGGTGGCCAGCAGCCTGCCTTTACGCTGCCTGAGTACTTCAGGATGTCTGGAGCTTTTTATGTGCTTCTATCCTCAGTCAGCCCCCCACTTCTGATGTCGTTTTTTTTTGCCAAAACTGTGGCAGCCTGCTGCAAGCACATGTTTCTGGCCTTTTCCTGCTTCTGCCCCTTGTGTGAGTGATAAGGGCAGATGGAATAAAAGTACCTTTCTTGGGGGTCACCAGGGGGGCAAACTGGAGGAATTTCCAGGCATTGGCTGTGAAGGGCTGGACTGCTGCACTTTGGCGAGGGGCAGCGGCCGAGGAAGCCAGAGCCCTGTGCTGGCTGTTTTATAGTGCCTGCTTCCTCTGGGACAGCAGAGCTGTTGCATTTGTGGGCTTTTGCAGGTGCTACAGCTTAGGCTGGTGTGGGAAGGGAAAGGGAAGGGTTGAGAGGTGACAACATAAATCAGACGCTGCTGCAGATTTCCTCTTGCAGCTCTAGCCTGTTCTGTGCCCAGATATTGCAAGGTTTTGTATAGGCTGATAAAACCATGTTTCCCGAAATAATGAAACCCTGATATGGGCCTGACAGACTTGATGCTGCTCCCACTGCTTGGGCAGGGAGGGGAAGAAATGGAGAGACATTTTTTGCTGCCTTCTAGCCTTGGCTCAGGATTATCCATGGCTCTGATGCTGGGTAAGGGATTTGTTTTTTGCTCTCTCCTCTGCAGCTGCCCTTTTCCTGAAAGCAAGTCCCTTTTGCATGCATAGGGAATGGCACCAAGCAGGCCTGCATGAGGAGCATCCAGCTGTAACTCAGTGCTGGCTCCCTCCACCCCACCAGCCCTGGGCTCCGAGAGCAGTGCTGCTTCAGCAGCCAGACACTCAGCTCTTGCTGAGCAGTGGCTAGGGGAGAGTTTGGCCAGTGTCCGAAGTTCGCTGATGACATGGAGCTTTTCCTATTCATCCTATACAGCCCTGATGAGCCCAAGTCCCATGGAGCCAACCTGATGGAGAGCTGCATCTCTCTTCCAGCTTCCCCTCTGCGAGACTCCTGGTCCCCCTGCTCGAGGCTCCCCTTATCAGCAGGAAGCAAAGGGGCTCCCCTGAGGCCCCCACTGCATTTTGAGGCATCTTCTCCAGCTTCTGCAAGTGCTTGGCAGAGCGTGCAGAGAGCTTTGAGGCCCCCAGAGCACAGCTGAGCCTCGGTGGCAGTGGGAGCCAGGTGACAGCCTCCTGCCTTCCCTGCTTGTTGGGGCGCAGAAAGGAGACCCAGCAGCTCCTGGATCCCCACTTCAGGCAGGGACATCGGTTGCCAGTGCCAGAGGTGAGTGCGCTCCCTGCCCAAGCCCAGCCTGGGATCGCACATCCTGGGGAAATGCAGCCGAGGCAGCTGCTGCCCTGGGGAACGCAGTGCCGGGAGCTGCTGGGAACCTTCCTACCGAGCGCTTCAGTCGGAGAATGCTTACCTTTCCCTTCCAAAACTCAGCTCAAATAACCTGAGTTTACCCGTTTGAAAAATACTACTGAAGTTGCAACATTAAAACATAATGTTTGTTTGTTTGTTTTAGATTGGAGACAACTTTGTGTGTTGAAACTTCAGTTAATTGTTATCAAAAATAGTGAGCGAATAACCCAGGGTCTCCACAGCTGCTGGGTTGAACGGAGCCTGTGTGTGTCTGGGCTGATGGTGAGTTCAGAAAACTGTCCCCAGGGCTGGGATCTGAGGGATCTGCAGTGGCTGCTTCCCTTGTGGATTCTCTGGTGTCTAATCAAGGCTGGGCACACACTGCAGCCTTTTGTTCAGTTGAGGTTACTCATAACATCTCTCTCCTTTACGTGGATGTCTATTTTTATGAACCTTTGAGGAACTGATTCGTCTCTGAGGCTGTTATCTCTCTGTCAAATTCGGCTGAAATTGCTCAATGAGTTCAAAGTTGCTGAGGCAGACACAGACAGTGTGAATGTATGAGCCGTAGGAAACCAGACTGACAGGTTGAAATGAGAAACACTTTAAAATTGTGAAAACAAAAAGCCTTCCCAGTGGCCTGACCTGACTTTTTGTCCAGATTATTGGTTCCTAAAGCCTCCTGAGATCCTGACAGCTACTCCAGCCCCCTGGGGTTCCCGAACCCCACATCACAAAGCGCAGCACCACCTGTGCTGACACTACAACGGATGCTTGGGATTAACAAGAGATTTGGCACCAGCTTTTCTTGTGGCCTGTCAAGCCTGGGAGAGTGGAAGCCCATGGCCTGAAGCCCATCCATGCCATTACCAACCCACCCCAGAGAGGAGATTGCATGAGAAACTTGTTTGATTTGTGTTTCCTTTTGCTAAATGCCTTTGAATGAAAAGGGATCTGACACCAGTTAATTAGACACAGGTGCATGTTAGAAAAATACTTACAATAATGAATTTCCTTTTACTGGTCCCTGCTGCTGTTCCAGTAGTACTATCACATCCATTCACAGGATGTTAATCTTTTAGCTAGTGCTTGAAGCATTTTGTGCACGGAGCTACACACCATCAAAAAGAATGAATGACCCTGTTTCTCTTCCCTATCGTGGCTATCAACCAGAGCTGTCTTTGGCACAGCTTGTAGGTTGATTTCTGGTTGAACATTAAAGGCAAAATTCATCTGTCCAAATGTAGACATCTAATTGTGGATGTCTACATCTGAGTTAGTTGTCTAGACTCTTGTTTATAGGAAAGAAATGGGCACCCCAAGGACGTGAGTCATTGTATGCTAGAGTAGATGTCAAAAATAGGTCAGATGAATCATTCTCTAAATGGGCCTCTTTCTCTCTGGTGACTGTAGTCACTGAGTGTCCTTAGAGCCGCCATGCTAGGGGTGAACAGAGGGATGTCTCTAGAGTACAGTGAGATGCATCCCATGTCAGATATGTTCCTCAGTGTGCGTAGTCAGCTGCTCGTCTATTTGCACATCTTCCTGGCATCTTCTGCCCACTTCTTCCTGCTCTTCCCATTATAAATTAACCTGGGACTGAGATGCCGTTTTGTCCCTGTACCTTCCACTGTAGTTACAAGGATGAGCCCCAAGCACCTGCCTTTTTCCTCTTGTCAGTGTCATCAGACTGGAGCCACCTTTATTGCAAACCTACACTGGGGCCTGGGGCTCTTCTTTATCCTCTTGTGCATTTCTCCTGCTCCCTTCCCAGCAAAATGCTGGGGATCTGCTTTTCCTGCAGCCAGGTGCATGCGCTACTATGTCCTTTCACACCAGCCATCTGCAAGTGTTTCAAGTGTCCTCGTGTTGCCTAGGCCAACACAACCTGCTCTGGCTTGCCCAAAATTTCTTTAAGCTGCTGGTAAGCAGCCAGAGTCCCCACCTAGGCTTTGGTTATTGCCATCTTCCATGTCTGTTGTATCTGCTAGGGTGGACGCCTCACTGAGATGGGCTCACAGCACGTTAGTGCCACCACTGCTCAGATGACCTGCCATAACTGACTGGTGTTGTTGCACAGTCCCAGCTGTGAGGTCAGGGATATTAGCCGGAACCTGCTTCACCGTTTTCCTTCCACCTTGCTGCTCTTTTTTCAACAAAAGAAATGTATAAGACTTCCAATGGATCCAAATCCTTCAAAGTAGGCTTGTAGCCTAGTCCTAGAAATGCAGCATTATTTTAACAAAACCAGTACCGTGCTGATAAATGGGATTGTGGGAGGGGAGAAAGAAACTATTCATAACACATGGTGCAGGAGATAAGGGACAGAAGAAAAGAAAACTGGAGAGTGCAGATAAGATTTTTGCTGCAGGTGTTTTCTCAAGTTTTGTGGGTTTTCCTTTATCTATCTCCTAGCCAGACTGTCCAGATAAGCCCATTAGTCAGGTTAGCTGAGCAGTAGTGTTATCTAGGCCCTCTGGTCTCAGCAAAATCCCAAGTTTTTTATTTTATTAAATAGTATTTTATTAAAAAGTCCTCCCAGTGTGAGTAGTAATAGGATGCGGATGTGCCTACGGTCTCTTGGCTTAACTTTCCCCCTCAGTGGCATGGAGACTTGCCTTTGACATTAGTTGGTTAGATTGAGCCCTGGCTTCACATGTCCAGCTCTGACCTTTGTGAGACTCAGCTCCCTGTGCCCAGAGCTTATGAAGGTCAAGGAACATGGAACTAGAGGACTGTGCAAGTGTCTTGGGAGGAAAAGAAGAAACGGTCCTCTCCCCGTGGAGACTTGAGCAACAAGAGAGGCTGTTAGGCAGCAACCGCCTTCTCAGCATGGGAAACAACTGGGGCTGGAAGCCGTTGAATGAGGTGCAACAACCTTTCTGAGCAGCTTGGCTGAGTGCTTGAGTGAGGAACCCAGCTGAACTTCCTACCAGAGTTAAGTTATGTATCATAATACATGTATTCCTGAGCTCTGGGCACGTGTGAGCACTTGCTGGAGATGAAAGCTGATGGAACATGCAAACCGAAACCACAGCAAGCTCCACTCCTTGCCACAGCAGCCAGCCTTTCTGTTTGCTCTGCAAAGCACTGTCCATTGGCATGTGAGGTATAAGAACAGCTTTGTAGCGGGAGGCACTTGGGAGACTGCTCCCTTCTCAGCACTCAGCTAACAGTAAACAGAGCTGGGATGACTCAGAGGTGTTTTCCCTTCCATCACGTAGGTTCAAGATTGGCCCATGTTAATAATGATTGAACATCTTCATCGTTCATCTGATGGTGTTTAATGCTCTCATATGAAATGAGTTGGCAATTCCTATCCAGTTCCCA
Source organism: Anseranas semipalmata (assembly GCA_013399115.1). NCBI lineage: Eukaryota > Metazoa > Chordata > Aves > Anseriformes > Anseranatidae > Anseranas > Anseranas semipalmata. Next base: position 162,414 of record VXAA01001080.1, read on the forward strand.
CCAGGTTGGAATCTACTTCGCAGAAAGACTAGTGCTGGTACTCTGACCAGGAAGGCTGATGTTCGACTGAAGCAGCTGCCCAGCATAAGGTCATACCCCCCACTGGATCACGGTGCTTGTCAGGACTAATCTCTGCTCTTACACTGCACCACATTCCACACCTCTTTGTCTAATTCAGCTCTTCTCTTGATATCTGACAGTTCCTCTGTGTTTTCTTCTTATATCCAGAGCTAACCTTACAACTAAAGCTCAGCAAACCTCTTGAAATCCATTTGTTCCTGGAAACCTTCTCACCATAATAATACTAGTGTTCGCGCTTGTCCAGCAAATGCTGAGTTAGAGATTTTTGCTAACGTTCAGGAGTGTCATTACTAAAACTGAAGCAGGTGGTAGAATGGGATTCTAGCAATAATACAGAGATTTTCCCAAAGTTATGAAGCACTGTAATGGCTCACCTGAGGTTGCTACAAGACTTCCACCTCAAGAAGATCTTTAAGAACAGTGGACTTTAGTCAGGGATGATCCAATTACCTGGTCCTCCTCTGGGGAAGGAGGATGAACTGTGTGGTTCCTGGTGTCTGTTCCAGTCCCAGGAAACACAGCTGAGAAAGCAGCAGATACTGAAAGGGGCGTAAGGTGTAGCAACGGAGAAGAAATGTTCAAAGAAAAAGTATCTCAGATTCAGAGCTGATTTCTCAGCAGCAGTTCTGAGTTTGACTAGAGCAAATCTTGTCTCCTTTAGGAGTTTGAAATGCTCAAGCAACCACTTGTACCTGCAGGTGTATCTAATTCTCAGGACAGGCAGAAATCAAACTGCAGTTTCCTTGAGGCAGAGCTGTGGGAGGTTGCTTTATATTCTGTCTGACCCATGTTGGGGCAACATACGCACACCATCACTTGAAATTTCCTCCTAGCATTTAGATACTTCTTAAAAAACAATAATAATATTACATGGGGAGCAGTCACTGGGCTCAATCTGATCCTAGATTAATTTGCATTAAGTGCTTTTCAGTTCTCTCTCTAATGCCTAGTCTGTGTGTTGCTCATTTCCTCTGGTAGAGAAGTGAGAAGCACATGCAGCGGAAACGAAGCAAGCCAATAAAAATGATGTGACAGAGGGAGAGGGGAACGTTGGAAACAATCACTGTTTTGGCTGATAAAGGCATCCTCAGGAAGCTTGCATGGTGTAGGAGTCTACAATTTTCCTGGGCTAGGGAAAGGAATAGAGGAGAAATATATGCACAAAATAAGCATTTCCACCTTTGATTTGATTTCCACAATATTTTAGTACTCATTCTACTTTTGTATTATGTGACAAAGAGATCTGGGTCTCCTGATGCTTTGACTGGGATGCAGGACTCCCAGTCTCCTCTCACTGGGGTCCCCAGCTGCGGAAAGCTGACTTGAAGTGAATCAGGGGCAGAGGAGGCTCCTACAGTTGGCGCTACCTTATTTTCCATGTGGCTGTATTTCCCCGAAGTGGCACATTGTCAAAGCCATGTCCTTCCTGATCTTCTACAGTTATTCAAGAGGCAGAGACCACCGTGGCAAGGGAAATCACATCCTGGAGTGTCCCGTTGCGTGACCCAGCTGCATGCTACTAGGTCAAGAAGGCACCAGTGGAGTGCTCCTGCTCGTCCCAGGCTGCTCCAGGCCCCCGCAGAAGGCCAAGCCCTCGGACAGGCAGGCTGCTGTGTCAGGCTGCCTGGTTTTCACCCACTTTTAACAGCATGAGTGGCAATGCTGCTTGTAGTGACATGGCATTGGAAATCCCCAACATGCAATTGCACGAGAAGGTCACAGCTCAGTCAGAACAGCGCATTAAACATTAAACGCTCCATTTGTACGCACTGGTGGCGTCATGCCAAGATGAATTTGAAATGATTAAATCTCCAGCCGTGTCGGCTCCTTTCACAGCAACATAAAACATTTTGCTCCGCTAGTCAACATGATGGTGTTGTGCCGAGGACAACAGACTCGGGCTCTGAGCTGTGCTCATCTCTGAGATTTGTCATTAAAATGCATCTCTGGCTGAGACATGCTACTGGGGTTCCCAGAGGTTCAAGCTGCCACTTGGTTAAGATGCATAGCGGTTTCTACCGGCCAGATGACTCACCTCAGCCTCTCTCATCACCAGAGCGAGACAAAGGCAATTGGAAGGCAGAGAAGAAAATAACAAGCTGTTGACCACATCGTAAATCCAAAGATGTGGCAACAACAGGGTTTAGCTCGTTCATGCAGGAAACATTGTAAATGAAACCACAGTGCTCAGATTCAGCGTTTGCTGAGAAGGAATCTCTTTTGGTAGCTTGCACCTGCTAGATATAAAAAGAAAGGAACTGGATTTCTCAATTTTGCAGGAGTCTATTTTTTTCCTCAAAAGGCAGCATATTTATAACTCTAGTAAAACTGCAAAAAGATGGTAAATAAAAAAAAAACTTACAAGAAGAAGAAGAAATTAATTTCTGGTTCTGATCAGAGCAAAGCTCTTAATCTTTGCTCCTCTGTTATAGAATCACTGCCTCCATGGGCCCAGGACCTAACGTTTTATTCAGTCTATACTCAAATGGAAGACTGCCAGGAAAGGGAAAAATCTTTTTTTTCCCCCTCTCTTTCTTCTTGATTAAAAAAAAAAAAAAAAGACTTTTTGGTCAATTGTTCTTTGCTTTTTGTACTCCTCAGGTGACATGAGCGAGGGCAGGTTTTGTGACCCCTTAACTGGGCATTTATAACGGCAGTCCCGCGAGAGCACAGAGCTGGGATCCCTGATCCTGTCTGTGCTGCAGGGCAGCATTGGGTGCGGTAAGAGGTTACACGGCAGGGAATAGGGGCATTGACTGGGTCAGGCCCCAGCTGGTGGCAGGTGGATTAGAGCTTGTTGCCAGTGGGCACAGATGAATGCAGCCCTGCGGCTCCTTTTCTGTGTGCCTGGGAGTTTTAAGCAGAGTGGCAGTGAGTAAATCCAGCCTGTAATGAGCAGATTTGCAGATGCTGTGCTAGAGGGTGGAGGAGAGGTTAAACTTAGTCCTGGAGGTGCCAGGTGATGCACACAGGTCCCATCCTTCACTGAATCCCCACGGTTCCAGTCCATGGCCTTCTCTGTGACACACTCAGCTCTGCAAGATAACTTAAGTGCTTGCTGATTGCCCAGCTTGCCCAGCTATTGCTGGCATGCACATATGCCACAGGTGGATGAGGGTCGCCATGTGAACATCAAATCTAACCTTGAGGCCAGCCTGTAGAGGATCACCAATAGTGTTCAAGTGGTGCTGCTGTGAAAAACAATGTGTGCTGAGTGCAGAAGGTGTGCCTGCATACTGAGCTGATGTGCGTAAGGAAACCCATGCCTTGTGCAACCTCATGAACCATTTTGCATAATGGTCTGAGGACCAGAAGATGTGAAAAAAGCAGATCTGCGCGCACTTGGAGGGGTCCAGATGTTCAGAGAGCTGAGCAGCTGACCTCCATGTAACATGTGGAGCTCTTTTTATGGATCAGTCCACTTGCTTTGTGATGTGAAAGCATAGCAGAGGGAATCCTGCTTCATTTATAACTCAAAAGCCTTGGGGCTTTAAGTAGCAGCAGAAACAAGGTCTGCAAAAGTCTCTGGAAGAGCCTTCAGAATCCCCTGTGTTGGGACCCTGATCAGACAGAGCTTTGGAGAGGACATGCTCCTTATTCAGCTGAGGTCCCCAAAGATTATAAGGCCTTAAGCTTGAGGAGAAAAAAAAAAGCAATTGGACGAGATTTTATTAGAATGAAAACAGGGACATTGAACTTTGCAAATGGAGAAAATGCAAAGTAGGTGTCTGCCCTCCCTGCCCTCTGCATGCCTGCAGATGTGTCTTTGCTTCCAGAACTGGTTTAACTCAGTGACTGCATGAGCTGCAGCAAACTGCCCCATTTTCTTTGCTCCCTAGGAGCTTCCCTCCACCTGGGCAGCCTCTGCCTCCCTTGCCCACCGCACTCTGGTGTCCTGCAGAAAGCTCCTCCCCAGGGCACCGGGACCCCCAGCCTCCCAGGTGCCCAGCTGGCTCTTCTTTGTAAAGGAGAAAAACATCATCATGAACAAGAAAGGAAAAGCCCACGTACTGGCTGTCACGCTGTTGCAATGGGGAGTGTACCGCAGTAGCATGTTTAGGAGTAGGGTGTCTAGAAATTTGGCAGGAAACCTCCTCTGCAGACTGGCATGTGACCAGGAGGTAGTCAGGCATCAAAGAAAAGGAAATTAGCATCTAGATCTCACTCCTGTGGCTGTTGTTGAGCCAGCCTGGCACGATGCTTCTCCTTGCTGCCTGAACGCTGCAAAGGCAATGGCTCTCCCCTCACCTTGCTCCTGGCACTGTGATCTCACAGGTGTCTCAGAGTGCCTCAGTATTTCAGTTTCCTATTTGTTAATAGGGCCAGAGGCTTTGAAAAGTCCTGTCTGACTTAATCCCTATTGATCACAGACCCAAGAGCCCTGATGTGAAGGAATTTTAAATTTCCAGCCACTGGCTGTTTAACAACATCTGACTTCAAAAGCTCCAGGAGCCTCCTTCTCCTTTTAAACACACTTTGCACTTAAGGAAAATATAGTTGGTCCCTCATTAATGTGCATGTCTCCCATAATGATACAAGTGTTTGTAGTGTGAACGCTCAGTTCTCACGCCATGTGCCCGTATTTCATTCATGAAATCAATAGGCAATAAGCAATTTCTGATCTTTATGGAACGCGTTCGCTGCAAGGGCACGCTTTATGCAGTCTCACAAGGTAGGTGTAAAATGGATGGTCTTGAAAAAACAAGCACGTCTCTGGGCCGACAGCTCCTGCCTGCTGGGGCTGCTGCACCGAGGCACCCCTGGCACTGGCACCTCGTCCCTCCAGCCCGCGGACACGAGGGTCTGGTCCCCGCCGCCGTGGGCCCTGGGAGAAAGGGAGCGGAGGAGCCACCAGAGAGGCCTCTCAAGCACACCGGGTGACAGCCTGAGTTATAGCCCCGCGTCAGGGAGCGTGAAGGAAGCTGGAAATGATTATGGAGCGTATGGGGGAGCTCGCGTAGCAGAGAGACTGCAGAAACCATGCTAATCCCCTGGGAACTCAAACCCTATAATTTACACAGGTTTATGCCTGAAGTTACCTTTACAGTCATGCTCTTGGAAAGGAGTTTACTTAAAACTGGGGGGAATACATAAATCTCTGGGGCTAAAAGAGAGGCTGAGCAGAGTCAGGTTTATACATCAGAGATTTGCATGCCTTCAAATGCAGGCAGCTTTCCTGTGCTTCCCATGGCAGGGGCAGATCCAGCAAACTGGGCAGCTTTGTCCCGTGCTGGCAGGAGCACCGCGTGTCCGGCGGGTGCACGGCTGTGGGAGCACCGGACGAGCGGTGAGAGAGACCTGGGTGATACTTAATGGAAAGTGGTGCAAGTGGGTGTTACGGCCTCCTGAAGACAGAGTTATTTTGGATGCAAATGCTCAGGGGAGCTTTGTGGAGGTTTGTGCATAAAACTGAGAGTTGGTATTTCTGAGGGATTTTTGGTGGGTTTTGTCAGAAAGAGAAAAGAAAAATTCTCACCTCCCCAAGCCTCTCCTTCCCAGATTGGCAGGGCATCTAAAGAAAGTGAACTAAAAATGCATGCAAAGTGCAACTGCACACCTTCCAGCTTCTGAAACAAATGAAGTGGGGGTCCCAGACGCAACAGCTTTCTTCACTGACCAGTTCTGAGTCACCCTCCTTCTGGAGAAGTCATGAGGCATAGTGAAACCCTGTGGTCTCAAACTGTTTACAAATTGTGCAGGAAGGCATCAGTCCAACGAAGTTAATAATGTTTTTTTTTGGTAGTGAGACACACTCAGCTGTGCAGCCTGAGACAGAAAACCAAAACTCTGTGGGTGGAGCTAACCAGGAAGCTGCATCAAACCACACAGAGCTGCATGCAAGCCTGGGACTGGTGCTGGGCTTAAAACATGTCTCCAGGGATCCTGAATCAGACTTCTTGAAGGAGGCAGGAAAACCTGGCACTGAGCTGATCCTCATTTTTTTTTTCCTCTGATTACATTATTTTCAGTTATATGTGAACAAAAGCCAGTGAGACATAATCCAGTTGCTTTCCATCTCAACTGAATGCTGTGGTTCAGGATGAAATAGTTGCAAGGCTTGCTTTCAGATAATTAGGAGAGAAGGCTTCCCGCGGTGTCTTGGAGGGGAAGAAGCTTCCTGGCGTTACATTCACACTGGATTGTGTCTTTAATGGACAAGGGACTGTGGAGCTCTAACATGCGTGCTGGTTCTTGCAGCTCTAACGGTGGTCCCTGCAGGGATTAGGCCTCCTTCGGGCCGTGTGCACACCCTTGCACCAGGCATGCAAAACCCCTGCACTTGTGCCTGGCTGCTCTGCCCAGAAGGTCGTTTGCTTCTATCATGCATCATTTTCATGGCCTTTGGATGTCTTTCTAAACCTGAGTTTGTGTCTTGATGAAACTTTTGTCAGGTAGTGAATGAGAGAAATGTTATTTATTCATGTCAGATGGTACCGAAACATTCCTAGTTTCTTGTTTATCCTGCCAAAATGGTGAACCGAAAAAACGGACTTTTTCTTTGACCTTGGTTTTGGTTTGTGCTTTAGATCCCTGAAGACTGAGGAAAAGAAGAAATATCTCAGTAGTAACTGTCTTATTAACAGAAAGTATCTGCAGAAGGAAGAACAATGTGTTCTGGCCCAAACCCACAGCTGCGGCCACCAGCTGTGACAGCCCTGTTGTTTCAGCTTTGCCTTTACTACATTATTTCAGGGGTAGCTTTAAAGAAGAGAGGGAGGAGCCCATGGGGAGTCAGGCTTAGAAACAGCCTGCTTTAATCCACAGAAAACCTCTTGGATCGGCGAAGGACTTCAGCAGCTCTGATCTGAGGGCTCAGCAGCCAAGGGGATGGTTTGACACTTGGCTCTAGGGTCCTCGCAGGCAGGCCAGGGAATGCTACAAAAGCTGGGGACGGGTGAGAGATGATGCCTTTCGCAGTGGAGATGGAGCACATGCCTTCCAGTCACATAGGTGTATAAAACCTTTGGTCAGACTCTAAACATCTCTTTGGAGATCATTACTGCTTAACTTTGGTTTCTTTGTACTTGAATTTGCTTTTAGATATTGGGAAGTGTTCAAAGGCCTGTGGCATGTATCTTGTATGGCTGTTTCCCAAATAACACTGCTCCTCAGGTTGTCTGTGACTGCTGTGGACTCATGCTCTACATATTTCTTTCCACTACCATCCTGCTTTGAAGTGATGATGCGTAGAGCCTTCAGTACCTACTGAGTATGGGAAAATCCTACTATCTGTTGATTTGCGTGACCTACTCCTCCGCTTTGTCCACATGCTGTTAACTCTCCTCTTGGGAGCTAATTCAAAGCAGGTGTCAGGAAGTTCTGCTGTGCTGGGGTCTCCACCCCGGTGGCCTGGCTGCTTGGGCTGAGATGAAATGATTGCACCCTTTGGACCACAGCTGCTCTTTACAGAGTTTGGGTGCTGCTTTGTTCATGAGCTTGTGCTTGAACATTGTTCTAATAAAACATAATAGAAATAAACAAGTGAAAACACATTCCCCTCACCTCCATCCCAATAAAACCTGTTGTGTATAGCTTTCTCTTACATAACCCATCTGACTCCAAGAACAAATGTCCCTAATTTCTTCTGGATGTTAAGCTTTGTGGAGATTTAAAGGGCAATTTCTCTCTTTTCCTCCAGCTCTCACAAAGTATTACAATAAGGAACGGCAGTGACAGACAATACTTAAAGATATGCTTTAGAAGTGATTCATCTGTGAAACACAGTGTAGCATATTTTATTGTATTTTAGCTAGTAAAAGCTGTGCATTCTAGCCCAGCTCTGTCATACTGCAAGGTAAATTATACTTATAGGAATCCCAGCCACCTAGCTGAACATAAGTACCCTCTATACAAGAGTTAATGCAGTAGATTTGTACTTAGACATGTATTTGTAAAATATTTAAGCTGCATGAAAAGGGCATCTGTAGGAAGATATGATTACAGGATCACGTAAGTGTAGCACGCTGCTGTCATATTTTAAGTTTAAACAGCAATCATTAGGCGCTGATGTCTGACACTGCATGCAAGGAGGAAGAGGAGCCCTTTCCAAAGGTAAGGGGGCTGTGGGGCAGGAGAGAATGAGGCTGAGCTGGACCCAGCTTGAGCGACCGCGTGTTTACTGCTTCTGGGACCCTCCTACATCGTCTTCTTACGGCAGGAGAAAAGAGCTACGGGAAATTGCCGTCTTGTTGTTCATGCTTTATGCTTGCTACATTCCAGGCAGAAAAGCACAGATGATCAGGAGATGCTCTTCTCAACTTTATAGCGGTAACTTGTCATTCCAATGCTGCTAGTGCTTTCCAAATGCACACAGCAATTTCACAAGCTCTCCAACATATCTGGGCAGCACGTTGTAGTCTCCTGGCACAAAGCAGTTCAATCTGCTAGTGCAGCAGCTTTCAGGAAAGCAGAAAACCATGGTATCGGTCCTTATTGCAGAGGGACGGAATTAGACTTGCAGAAAACAGCACACACCTCTGCACTCTGACCACAAAGCTCTACAGAGCTTTAAGCAAGCTAGACTTGAATCTTCTATAGACTTGAATCTTACTTATTTATTCACATAGTGCTAGCAGTTTTCAGCCAAAAGGAGAGGAGGACACGTTCAGGTACTACAGTATGAAGTAAAGTATCGGAAATTTTTGATTACAAGTGCCTAGCCCTAAATCACACACAGTCTAAATAATCTCCAGTTCATAGAAGCATTTTAGCATCCTTCCATTGACTTCACAGAGCTCTGAATGCGTGTTTAAAGTTAAGTGCATGCTTGAGATCTGCTGAATCATACAGCAAATAAAATATGCAGAGCTGGTCTTTAATATAACCTACTGATTCATGTAAAAACTACGCATTTCCCGCAAAGCCTACTTTGAGTTAATTAATGGGCATTAAGGACTTACATTTTTCTAGCAAAGAAGGGCCCCAAGGGATCACAGCAATTTATGTTCAGACCCTGAACGATACCAATGCAATCTTCCCATGGAGACAAAGCCCCAAGCACTCCCTCTGTGATAGCCAAGCACTTACATCTGATGGATGGGTTTTAGCCGCCTCTGACACCCCATGGGTCAGGAGGGAGGACCTGGCCTTTGACCTGTCCCTTTCATCCCCTCAGGCTGGAAGTGTGCCCACTGCATCACCAATTTTGGGGGGAATGAGGGGTGTCTGCACCCTCACGAGGAAGAAGGGGAGCAGAGGGTCTGCCTTCTTGAAAATGTTGCCAGCATTTTACACAATCACACCGACTCCCATTGCTGTTGTTACAACCTTCTTCATGAGCTTGATAAAATGAGGCTATGATCCGTGTCTGCAGAGCATGCCGACCACAGGAAACACTTGCTATTAATTTATTTCACTGGCAGAGCCAAATGAACTGGAGCAGTTGGGTGTGACAGCGGGAGACAGGCCGAGTGCCACTGGAGCAAGAGACTGCTGGCACGCTACAGCAAAGTGTCCCAGGGCCTTGTTAAGGTGGGACTGTCCTTGTGCGGCCCCTGCCACGGGAAGGAAGGGAGTACTCCTTCAGGTAGAAGGGAAGAATTAAAGACATAAATTCCCAAGGTGCCGGGAACACAGCTGGAGCTGACAAATGCAATGCAATTTTCTTGACACCACTTCAGTGCCCCAGCTTTGTTTGTTTGGCAGCCAAAGTTTTAAAGAAACGGACCTTGGCAGCTGGAGGCTGAACAGCTCAGTGCTTGCAGGGAAGTCAGAGTGAACACCAGGCTGGATAGACCTCCGATCAGCAGCTCTGATCCCGTGCATCCCAGAGGACCATCCCTATACATTTATCAAGCTCCATCTTAAAACTACAGAGACTGGCTGAGGTTTCTTTGTCCTTGCGTTTTTGCCTCCATTATTGGTATGCCAGGTCTGTTCCAGAAGCTCACTGCTGGTGGCAAACTGTTTAACTTCCACTCTGATTCTACTCGGTCTTATGTCAACATTGACTGGTAGCTGTTTCCCTTCTTTCTATTTATCCTCCTAAAAATCATTGCCCAGCCCCATTCCCAGCCCTGTGTGGTCCTCCTTCAGCTGGAAAAGCAGGGGAAAGGGGGCCGATTGTCATGGGCTGCATCAGAGCAATAAAATCCGTGGCATGGTAAGATGAGCATGAGGAGTGAGCCCAGCAAGGATGAATGCTTGGGGTTCTGGTGGCATTACATAGGTAGTCTTCTTCCCAGTGGGGAAGAAGGTTGTCCAAGGGAATGGAGTCAGTTGTTCGTGGATTCCAGCTGTCCCCACCGAGTGAAGCCACCTCATGCTTGGCCTCAAACTAACCTTTTCTGCAAGAGGGCTGAGGATGCTCTGTATGTCTGCAGCTATGAGGAGCAACAGGATAACATTGGTCAGAACGGGATTTATTAAGACATTTTTTGTGCAGGATGTGGAGCACTTGAGCAGACTTGAATCACAGAATTATGTTCACCACTTCTCAACTGTTTGGCCTTGGGAACACCACATTTCAGCCTCCTTGTCCCCATCTGTGAAAAACAGGATAATAATAGTCAGTCACCTCTCCCCAGGGTATTGTGAGGGTCGATCAGTCAACGTCTGTAAAGGGCGTGGACCATTTAAAGCATTAAAGAAATGATAAGTATCATTATTATTAATCTTCCTGTGCCTCGGTTCCCCATTTGTAAACTCTCACCTAGTATGTTTTGACTCCTGTTTCCCCATGGAGCTCTGCCCAAGTAGGTCTTAGTTGGAGATGAGCCCTCCAGGCACTGCCACTCATAACTGGAGCCTGCTTGGAATAGACCCTGGGAAGAGCTGAGAATCCAAAGTTTTGCTGCTTTGGGAGGTTTAATCCTATTTATGAAGTGTATTGTTATTAATGTTGTAGATTCATGTTGTCGCTGCAGAAGAAAACAAAGCTATTGACCCGCTGGGTGCACATATGCCACTGTGTAGGCACCCCTCTGATGACCAGAGACAGGTGTCTCCCAGTTTCTCCTCTGGTCATGGGGCCTCTCTGTTACACTCCTTGAGAAGTCTGACTCCTTTTTTGGAGATTTACATTTTCTGGTGTCAAGTTTATGGCCTTTACCCGTTTGCTTTAAGCCCATTCACAGTGTAACTGTTGACATCTGAATTGATTTCCAAGACAGAGCTGCAAGTGGTCTTGTAAACAGTTGTCAACAACAGTTGTAATTAAAGAGTAGAGAGTGCAAACACAGACCACAATAGCAGCCTGTAGGAGTTACACTGCTGTATCAGCTTTAATGTGGAGAAGCCCTTAGGGCCGTATCAATGCTTACAAGGGCTTGTTGCTGGTTTTCCTCTCCCCTCCCCTCTTCTGAAAGGGACACAAAAAAAAAAAAAAAAGCTAGCAAAGCTTTTCCTTAGGGAAAGCCGAGGAGCTGGTAGTGCGAGAAATGCCACGTGCCTGTTTGACAGTGCCCTGTGGGGACCCTCTGCACAGGGAGATGGGACAGAGGTGACATCTCCCTTCTGCAAAAAGACTCCCAGGGCAAGAACATCTATGTGGTCCTGAGCACTGGCCATCTTGCTGGGGTGGGAGGTGGAACAAGCCAAAGGAGGTAAAGACATGGAAGGAAATTGCTAGGGATGGACCTGCTGGCCCCAAAATTCTGTAGAGGTGGTTGCAGCAGAGACTACCTATATCTGGAATTGACTGCAGGTTAGCTGATTTCACATTAAAAAAAAAAAAAACACGATTATCAGTTTATTTTGTCTGACATGGATCATTTGACATTTTAGTTCATGTTACTAAACATACTTTGGAAATGGGCCTGCTGAAATTTGCCTGCAGCGAGAATGAAGTACATCTCCAAAGAGCTATTGAACCTCTGCCAGCTGCTAAGGAGAGCCCACACCTTTATGCACATCAGCTGTAAGCACGGATCTCTTCACCTGTGTGGTCTCTCGTGCTGCAACTTCTCCCAGAATGGGCATCACTCTTCCATTTAAAAGGAAGTTCTCAAGCAGCTGTGATCTTTTCTGTGTCCTTGCTCTGTGCTCAGATTCCGCCTGATGTTTCTTGCTGAGAGTGGACTCGCGGGGCCTTGTCTACAAACAAATACATCCAGTGTGGCTGGGAGCACAGCCAAAGTGCTGTGGGAAAGCAAAGGAGTTTGAACAACATGGTAAGAATGTGAAGGGTAATAATAGGATTTCTGGGGCTGTCTGGGCTGTGGGAACTGGGAATGCTCCTGCGCTGGGAGAAGACTTTGATATTTGTTGTCTTCTCCTGAGCCCTGATTTTACTAGAATAGAGATGGAGCCACCTGGAAGGAGGTTATAGCTCACTCTAGGAGGGTTCCCCAGTCTTGGCTGTGCAAATAGGGTTGTAGGGTATGCCACAATGCCTGCTTGATAAACACGATGTTATAACACACAATTACAGGTCCATGTATTTGTCACAGGTCATTAGCAACCAGGTAATGCTTCCTGATTAGTCCTGATCCTGTCAGTCTCATCAACACACTTAATGCTCATTAATTTCCAGCTGGTTTCTTATATGCAGATCAAGAAGAATGACTTGGAAGATTCAGTGATGCATCCCATCCTTCAGGGGAGCAGTGGTGAACCTCCTCTTCCAGCAGCAGCACAGTTTTAGTTAGGTAACCATCTCAGAGACACTGGGTCAGAAGGATAAGAAATGTAAGGCGAAGGGAGCAGACTTCATGAGACATAAGCCTGTGGATGGAAGATTGAGGGATGGAAGATGGAGGGTTTATGTTTGGATGCTGATTTGCATGTTGGCTTTGTGCTGATGTAAGGAGTGTAACTTTGCTTCTTGTTGAGTTTTTTAAAATGATGATTTTCTATTCTTGTGTTGTTTTTGTTGAAAATGTTCCCCTGAACTTTTTTGGCTTGATTTCTGAACTATTCAAAAAACAAAACAAAACAAAAAAAACTCTAAATAGGTTTCTGCTCAAACTTTAGAGCCCTTGTTAAGTAAGCCATACATTTTCTTCTAGGAGGTGGGGGGAATACTGTGCATCCCTATCAGTTCCAGAACTATGGCGGTCACAGGGTGCTGTCATGGCTAACAGACTACAGGTACTTCCCTCCCTCCTCCCGAGAGTATTCTCTGCTTCATATCTCACGTTTCTGTCCATTTCTGGGGTGAAATTTCCACTTGTGCTCTTCTAGGTTGTGCGGGGATTATACTGCCCTGCAGTGCAGCTGTGTTTCCCTGCTTGTCCCTGGAGAGAGTAGGTGTTGTCACTTACATCCTTGTCAACGAGCTCTGTGTAGTGGCCACTACACTTCTTAAAATACAGTATTGTTGACTTTGCCGTTGGTTCAAAGTGTAGGAAAGTTTTTGTGGGTTTCAGGTCTCTATGTTTATGTTTTGTCCAAAGCTTGACTGCCCTCTTACAGTAAAATAAGCCCTGTATGTGGTGAGCTGTGCGTCACTTCAGTTCTCCCTGATCTCTCCTTGCTCTGTTAATCCAGCTAGGTTGTTTTTCTTGAGCTTGGCTTGTTTGTCAAGTGAAGCATCGTACAGTGCCTGGAGCCAGGATGAAACTCTTGAAACTCAATAGTTTGAATGCTGCTGCTTCAGAAAGCTCAATTTACTTGGGATGAGTTATTCCAAAGTAATATTTTTCTTTTCTGTTTATTTTTCCTGACAGATATTCTGCTCCCCCCATGCCCTATCACATTAAACCATTTATGCAGAAAGTAAGCAGCCTGGGTTTGTCCTTATGACTTTACTGGAACCAGTTGCTTATTCCTGTCATAATTCTGCCAGCAAGCACTTCGGTGAAAGAAATGATAAACTACTGACTGCAGTTGCTACGTTTTACTGCAGAGCTATATGTGAAATCACATCCTCATTTTAGGTTAATGGTCTGATACATAAATGCTGAAAGCTCTCTCTGAGTTTCATCCTGTGAAGTGCTGCAGAATTCAGAGTGAGGAGTGAGTCTGGAGACCACCTCCTTTAAAGAAGTGAGCCACTGGCTCTGCAGTGATAGCTGTATCTACAAATGCTGATGAGCACAGTGTTGCCTCTGAACAAAAACAAACAAACAAAAAAAACAAACAAAAACAAGCAAACAAAAAACAAACAAACAAACAAAAAAAACAACACCCAGCTGGGGGACAAAGGCAAATCTTTGAACCAACTCCTCTCTGAGGTCTTCTCCTCTTTGTTTCTTTCAGCATGGACTTCCATGGACTGCAAAGAGAAGCATTTCTTCCTCACTTCACCAGTGGCGTTTGAAGCATCCTCCAAATGCTAATTTCATTTCATTTCTACAACACTAGAAATAAATGTAACACAAGGCTTTCTTCTTTGCAATGTTTTTTTTTTTTTTCTAGACTGCCACATCCAAATGTCTCTTCAATATATTATCTCTTAATACTTAAGCAAAGAATTACTCATTGGACTATCCCTTTTTGTCTTGAAGGCAGTCCCTATAACTCCACAGCATGGAAACCAACTGGGAAAGTAATCTATGCAAATTACATGTACTTTTCTGGTTGAATCACATTCCCTTCACTCATGGTAATGACTCACTTGGCATAAAGTAGACTGTTACTATGAATGGAGAGAGCATATCAGGGCTCTGCTTCTCAAGAATTACTTCTACTTGCTGAATCTCATTTAGGCCTGGAACCACAAGGGGTGAGGCTCTGCTGTCAACCTCTCTGTGCTTCAGTGACTACAGTTAATCAGATTTTCACTGGTATAACAGGGGAGAATTGGTACCAGACTCTTGTTAACCTTGGACACTGAGGATGATGGTTCTCAAGCAGTCATCAAAGCTGTCTCATGCAGTTCCCAAGTACTGCCCACACGGTCTTTTTCCTGTAGTAATACTGAGACTAAACCAACAAGTGATCTCAGTGAAGAGGAAGGCAGAAGCCCCATCCCATATGCAGTGTCTGAGAAGTAACTACTCAATGCAGCCTGCCTGGCTTAGGGGGAATAATTCCTGCAGTCAGCTGCCATCTGAAAACCGGTCCTTTTTCTATCTCAGCACTGGAACAGAGCAACCTAAATTGAATTACCACTCTGGAAAATCTTATTTTCTTTTTCTTTCTTTTTTTTTTTTTTCTTACATAGTAATTAACCTGATGACCAGATGGTGAGGTCTGGTTCCTAAACCAAAAACATGACTGTCAGAAGAGCTAGTATTTCCTGCTTACATCTTTGTAAGTGCTACAACAGAAGAAACTCCTCTGGGCATGACATGTTACATTTCCCCCAACCTTACATAGACTTACATAGCTTTTTCTTCACTAGAATATCTAATTCTTATTTATGGTAATGGAAACAGATGACTGACACTGAAGTATTATGACACCCCTGATTGATAGTAGAATGACATGTTGCAATGTCACTTTCTTATGAGAATAACTATCCCATATTACAAGGGTAGTGAATTGAAACACATCCTTTAGAAAGATGCCTAATCTCATTTTTAAAGCTCTAAGTGATGGTGATGCCCCTATCTTGTCAAGGAGGTCTTTAATTGTCCTTACTGCTAGGATAGTGCATTTTCTTTCTTTCTGTCTTCTTCTTCTTCTTCTTCTTCTTCTTCTTCTTCTTCTTCTTCTTTAATCTAGTGTTATTTACTTGCTGTGTGACCTTGGATGAGAAGGGATGGATCAGTTGTTTAAAGTTAAATTGATCTTGGAATTTATGTAGTAATATACCCACTCTGGAGAGCATCCAGGGTTGTTTTAAACGGGTGAACCCTGGATGGAGTTTCAGGCTCAGTATTTATTTTTTGCATGTGCTATGTGGGTATTACTTTGTGTTATTGCTGGCTTAGGGTATAAACTTTGTTAAGCAGGTGGCTTGGACTCAGTCCGTGCCTGTAATGGCAGGTAAGATATTTGATCAGGTCTGCGTCTGCTTTCTGTGTTGGCAGAATGACAATATTTCTTCCTGACTTTTAGGAGGAGCAGTGAAGATGAACCTATGCATGCTTTTGAAGCTGTGATGCCATGGTATAAGTGATCCTGTAGATACCAAAGAGTAAAAATACCACAGTTATGTTTCTGCTGAAGCTGTATGTTAGTTAGCACACCCTTAGCATACCCGATTGTCTCATTTTGCATTGCTTTGCAACAAATCTCACAGCAAATTATAAGTATAGTCTGAGTGACAGCCCAGGTGAATCATCACACATCCGTCATCAGAGTAGCATTTAACTAATTAGGAGATAAATGACAATGCCATTAAGAGCATATTGAGACCGGTGAAAAATTTCCAGTGATAGAAATCGCATACAGTAACAGTCACTGAAATGGCTGACAGGTCTGTGCTGTTCTGGAGTGTTACTTAACATGAGGGGAGCCCATAAGCTTTAAAGCAGCATCTCTCTGCCCTGATCTAGACAAATTACCTTTGTCCCTTGATCCAAACAAACTCTGATCTCTCTGTTGCCATTGAACTCACCTTGTCTGAAACATAATCTGACTACTTTATCCTACCTCTGTACTGGGAATTCACTCTATCATTAGCATTTCAATCTATTTAATTCACTAAGGGTCGCTGAGCAATGTAACCGAATCCATGCTAAGCTACCACTGGCAATTTAGCTGTCAGATAGTCTCACCTTCTATTTTTAGTTGCACTCAAATTCCTTGCTTAAGGGGGTGCATGCTGAATTTCTGGATTAGCTTCCCCCGACCCCTCTATTGTATCACTGTCAGTTATCTTTTAGTTAGGAGTCCTATTTACATTGTTCTATTATACTAATTACAGCTTGTCAAAGGTATGGACAGAGCACATGGGCACTTTATCCACAGGCCAGTAACTCTGGGATTAAGCCCTTGCATTTACAGCTGCAAGCACTTGGTATTACTGTAGTGATGAAAGTCTTTGTTAAAAACACCTTTTTTAATTGCCCAGCTAATACCTCCAAAATCTTAAGATCCAATGGTTCAGGCTGGGCAGTCAGTTTCATCCTTTGGTTCTCTGTGATATACTCCATAGTGACAGATCCTTATGCTTGGGTAGGCCAGGAGCGTTACCTCTGTCTTTCACTCCTTTTCTCCTGCACAGATTCCACTGCATATTGTACTTATTTTCTCATGCCACACCGCTCTCCCCAAGCTCTATGTTCTAATGATCTTTTTAGCAAGCACATATGCTGTAGCATATATTTAGGTTCGAACCAGCTTATGGATCTCCTTAGGTGCAATTCAGGGCAGGAAGCAATTTGTTCTTGTTAATGAAGCTGTGTACACGTGCACACTCTGCCTGTGTCAGCTACAGTTTGGTTGCCTGTTGCACCTGCTTTAGCTCCATATTTAAGTCATCTTGAAGTGTACTTCAAAAAAACAAGCAATGAGAATGGTAAAAAATGTGCATAGGCTTTTTTGGGGAGTGAGGAAAACAGGCAGGTTGGGCATTTATGTTGTAAAATTCATCAGTAAATTTACTGTTATATTCTTCCCCTGGTTATTTCTGTTGTACTTTGGGGATCAGAATTTTGCTTTTACATTTTCCAACATAGGCTTGGTGCAAACTTCTTCGAAGTCAATAGATTCGACCTTATGGGAACACGAGAGAGCCTTTCAGGGTAAATGTAGGAAGGTGATAGCCTATAACAGAGTATTTAAGTAAAAGGTCAGAGACTTGGCTTCACTAATGCTTGCTGATCTGCCCTGTGGCTTTGTGGTCACTTAACTCCTCATTCACTTTCTTCAGGCTTTAGGTACCAGCTACCATCTGGCCTTCAAGTCCTGATAGTGTGCGAGGCTGAGCAAGGCTGCTCTGGGGGGTTTACGTTCAGAGGTAACTGATACAAGGCTGCCCTGCTTCTGATTCCAGCTCTACCTGCCACTGTATAAATATTTTCCTGTGCAAGTGCTATGAAAAGGTGAGTAAAGATCTGTGGCTATTCTCTAGGAGGATCATTGCTGGGGAGGAAACCGGAACATTGATCAGGAGCGTCAGTAATATCCAATTCAGATTGCTGATGAATACATCCTGACTTTGGGCACATACCTCCTGTTAATACTAATGGGAATGTCACACATGAATGCTGGAGAATATTGGCCATTATTTTTGGTCCCAGAGCCCTGAGTTGAGATTCCCTGAGAAAAATGGTCATTTGTTGTATGTTGCAGGCTGCAATTCATTACATATAGTGCATGGTGACTGTTATTTACCTTACAGATCTGTAATGTGATAAGAAGTCTATGTAAGCCACTTAATGGTCTGTCTACCTTAAAGAAAATGTGTACCTGATCAGGCTCTGATTTACGCCACTTTTACCCCAGTACAACTGTATCTGCCTCAGTGGTGCTTTCTCTGATTTATGCTAGTCTTAGTTGGAGTTTATGAGTTTATGTACTTTATATGACTCAAGTACGTGAGGAAAATGTAGTCTAATAAAAAAAAAAAATCTGTCTGTGCATCGTGGCTGCAGGTTCTTTGCAGAGCCATTAACAGGGGTACTACAAAAACACCTTCTGCTCCTCTGCAGTGTCTATATATTCCAGGGGGTTATATCCAATACCTATAGAGATGTAACTTAATGGTCTTGTACTCGACTAGTGTGATGCCTTCTTGGCACAGTGGAGCGTACAGCTAGGCAGCAGGTATGGTAAACTTTGTAGGATGAGAATAAGAATTTGACTGTGGTAATTGGAGCTTGTTATATTCTGCATGGCAGATGAAGTTCCTTGCCTAAAACATACGAACTTCACGCAGATTATGGCCCTTCAGCCTGAACAGAACTGCTCTCCTTATCCCCATCATCTTGCTGCATCAGTGCTTATCTTCTATCTTTGGGCAGGAAACCAGTCCATTTATGATGTTTATATTGCAGTAACAGCCAGGACACGTAGTCTTAGATGTAGGACTCCTTGTGCTAGAAAATGTATAAACAGACCAGCAAACAGTTCTCTGTCCCAGTGATCCTATGCTCCCATTAACAAGGACTTCTCTGATTGCCATGGCAGCCTTTGTCACCCGGTCTTGCTGCAAGGGATGTGATCTTTCCTCAAACCTCTAGACCTAGAGAGTCAGTCTGAGCTCTGATGAAGATGTTGGATAGATGTCCATTACCACCACTGGATTCCAGGTCAGTTTATCTTCTCTGGTACACCTGATGGCTGATGGCCAGCCTTGACACTTAAGACCAATCTGTAGTTGATCCTTTTTTCCTTCATCTTTCTTTGTGAACTTTGCCTGCTATCCTGTTAAGCTCTCAAACACATTTTCATCTAATGAATTTGAGTGTCAAGTACAATCAGGTGTCAGGTGTGAGTACAGAGGCTGGGTGAAGGTCTCAGGGAAAATGGCAAATCCACTTTAGGATTTGTCTGTACTGCAAAGACAGCATGATAAATACTTAAGTCCCTGAGTTGTGCATCTTGGAATTGTAATGCTAATGTCCTAGTTTGGAGAGGCTTGTGGATAGCCTTTGTCTAGCAGTGTGATGGCAGACTGAGATGTTCTGTTGCAGTTTTTCACCAACTGCATTGGCTCTTTCATTTAAAAAAAAAGCTGCCAAGGTCTTAAAATGGAAAGTGCATCCTTCTTAGCATGGTAAAACAGCAAGCTGAAGGCTTGCTTTGCCTGTACTTAGCTGTAATTTATGCTTCTGCTCTCATAAGGGGTCCGTTTGCCCTTGATGCATGTGCGTAAGTCCCATTAACGTTAATAGGAGTTGAACGCAAGCATTAGCTGACGAAGAATTCCCTAAATGCTGCCTTCAGCTCTAAAGCTGAGATGTGGTCCCTGCCTCTTGCTCATCAGCTCCTCGCAGCCTGGAGCTGCTGCTCCTCCTCCCTGGCCATGTAGCAGCCAAGCAAGGCTTGTCAGTGCGGGGACACTATGGTTGTCCTCGCATTACGAAGGCTGAGGGCTGGTGGGAGGTGTCTGGGTTCCTCGGGAAAGCACAGGCTGCGCAAGAATGGCAGCGAGATTCATCAGCAAGGGGTGTTTTCTGCTTAGCTGACACTGTAATGAGCTCAAGCCCCTGGGTGGAGGAAAAAGGGGTGGCAGGAGGAGATGGGGAGAGGGAGGGGAACAACTTGTTTCAGGCAGCAAATCAGTTGCTAACTCTGATCCAAAGCCATTTGCATAGATGATGTTGGCCTGGGGTGGGTTGGAAATATAAGGCATTCTGTAGACAGCTGCCCAAGGGAATGCTAATTAGCTGGCAGGCAATTAATAATTAATCAGACTTTTGTTCATTGTGAAGACAGTGTTTTCTTTGGCAGCTCCATAATGTTCTGAGTTTGCCTTGCTTTTCTTTCACAGGCTGATATCATCGTGCTGGAACTAGGTTTTGAGGCGACATGCTTCTCTCTGCCTTTGGCATACCGCACACCCTGGCCACATGTGCAGCCCAGGCCATGACCTCAGCGCTTGGCTGGGCTCTGACGGCCCATTTAACAGTCAAAGGCTGGAAAGGCGAGGGGAGTTGCTGCTGTGCTATTTTTAACCAGCTGGACAGTTAAATAATTCACATGCAGGCACACGCAGTGGTCTGGGCTGTGCCTTGCACTCAAAAGGGGAGAAGAGCATTGCATCGCCCCCGCTAGATCTGCTTGACCTTATCAAGCATGGGTTCTCAGACTCTTTAACACAAAAACAAAAGTGCAAACAAGCCTCCAGGAGTGAAATCCCTGCCTCACTGATGTCAGAGGGACTCCTGCCTCTGCCTGCAGTGGAGCTTGGATCACACTTAGCTGCAAGGCATGAGTTGTTCAGTGCTTCCTTTCTGTTTAGTGCTGCAGAACCTTTTTTTCCATGACAACAAAACCCAGTTATGGTGTGAGTAGGAGTCCAGTATGGGGAATGTCAAAACTTCTGGGCAAAATAGGAATAATTTCCAGAAAGCTCATTGGAAACAGAAAGCTCCATATATGGCTACTCCCCTTGACCTGGGGCCTAAGAGGGCGGTTTCACAGGAAAATGCATCCTTGTGGTCCAGCCCAATCCTCTCCTGAGCTGTCCCATGGATTGGTTCACAGCTCATTTAAAGGCCATTCCCCTCATACAGGGATGCTTGGGAGAGCACACAACCACATGCTTCCTCCCAACTAGACTTCATCTGGATTAGCAGAATTGGTGCTTTCAGAGAAAGTTTGGTAGTGGTTTGGCTCTGAATGACTGGAGAAGAACATTCACAGCTGAAGTTGTTCTACAGAGTAGCAGAGGTGTCAGTGTGTTCTTGAGGGGCAAACAAAACCAGTAGTCTTCTGCTACAAATTTGGACAATTGGACATTTTCTAATTCTCGCTCACTAAACTACGGGAGTCATTTGCTTTTGTTTGTTGAGGAGACATATTTCTATCAGCAAGCCTTTTCACCTTCAAATGGAGCTAAAATGGGAGGATTTACTACCACTGAAAACTGATTTGAGCATAAATTTTCTGTCCTGGTCTTGAGATGCCTTTATGATTATTATATTAAAATTTCACGACACTAGTTAGAGCAGGGAGATACTATTCTTATCTGACAGATGGGGAGGTGCTGGAACAGTCTATAATCATTCACCTGGCTGTGTACCCAGAAAGTCTTTGATCCAGGGATTAAGTGAACTGAAGACCTTGAACTTCTGTAAATACGATCGTTCTTGTCTTCTGAGTCTGCTTGCCTTCATCAATGGGAAATGCTTAGTGTTTCCAATGGAGATACAGTTTATCATTTGATTTCAGGCAAATTTGATTAGGGTGGTGGGTTTTACAATTAGGAAAGTGTACCACAATGTGTAGGCAATAGAGACCCTTTTAAACCCTTGTCCATTGAAGAAAAGGCATGAACTCAGTCCTCTAGGCATGAGGGAATCCACAGAGGAGCTCAACTTTGAAAAACAAATGTGTAGCAAGCCAGGCTTCACTTATTCTGTTGTTAATAGGACTGCTTGTTTCCTTTGATTCCTACGTGTTAGCTCAGCTGTGTTTTGGGACTGAACAAGATCTTTCCACTAGTTCAATTTCAAACACACGGTAAATGACTCTATGCCTGGAGCACCCAAGATTCCCGGGTGGTCTCTGTGCAGAGACTGGGGCTGCTTGATTCTGAGATCAGGCAAGACATGGCTCGTTTGCTCTGCCGTAGTTAGCACCCACTGCATCATAGTGAAGCTAATTAGTGTGAGGAGGAGGAATCCCTCGAGTGTCCCAGATTTGAGGTTCTCGCTGTGTCTCCACACCCCAAATCATGACATTTGTTAATGGAGGCGTGTGAAGTCTCACTAAAAGAATGCGGCTTGTGATGATCCTTGGTGGCTTTAATGAATCATTTGTGGCCTGGGTGACTCAGCCAAATCAGGATGACAGCCAGCAGCTGGTCAGAGGACTGAAGACTGAGGCTTTGACAGCACACATTGATATCATGTGCTAAGAGCATAGCATTTTTTAAAGGCCAGATGTAACCCATGTAAGGGCTGCATACTTCTGAAAGAGCATTAGTGGAACACCAGTAAAGAAAACAAATCTGGCATCAGAGCTGTATTCTTCTGGCCAAAAGCGTAGGCGAGCGGGTGGAAAGGCTGGACATCCAATGTTCATGTTTGAAAATGGAACTGATAGCACACTTGAAAAACATGACCCTGTGTTCACCTAATCCCACTTTTTTCTACAACTGCATGATATCTGCTTTCCCTTCCTTCCACGGTGCTAGAGGATGTTCCTGTGGGAGGCAGATGCCCTGCCTGCTTGAGGGTGCATGCAAAATGGCATGCTGTGCTCCGTGCAGTGCAGAAGTTCAATTTTCAGATAATACAGAATTGGGATGTCTTATCTAATACTGCTGGCAGGCTCTCCTGAGAGTCTGCACAGCAAAATTCACCTGCTTAGCATGGTGAATTTAAATCACCAGAGCCACACTGACAAAACTCTCCTGTGCACAACCTCATTCTGGACTAAAGTCCTTGAGTAATTATCCCGTAATAAAGTCACTTAAATTTTAGAATAGAGTGTCCATGTGGAGAAGTTATACAGGCACAGATATAACAGGCTAATTATTTTGTTATAGCTATACCAGTCAATTTCTCAAGGCCTCAGTCACATGGGAAAGTTGAAATGATGTATTTTTTACATTCTCCAACAATTCTTTATTTTTTAATGTCCATTAGTGCTTGACTAATGCTGAATGATAGTGGAAATTCTCCAGGACAAAGACAGCTCTCACAATTTCCTAGTGGTTATCAAAGGAATTTGGATCTATCTTACTAAAGCTAACGTGTAAAGAATTGCTGGTGATTGGGGGTTTATAGCTCAATTGACTGGGAACTACGGAGCCATTGTTTACTAAATTCAGCTGAAATAGCTGAAACCTAGAAATTTATAGACAAGGTCCTTATATATGTGTTAAGAATCCTCAAGATTTTTAGAGTGCACACTAAAAACAGATTAAGATACAGAATTCCCTTCTTCCCACTCAGTATTGGAAGAGGTTGATATTTCTACATAGGACTTGATGACTCAGCTTACCAGTTTCAAGGGTGTCGGAAATAGTCTAGTTCCTGAGTTGTTGCAAGATACATGCATTATGATTCATTATTAATTGCAGTGGAAATAGTACTTTAGGATAAAACTGCACCTGTCAAAGGACAATTGCATATCTGAGATTTCTACAGAGATCTGCCTGAGCTAGCTTGAGTCTGGAGATTAAAGCATACTAGGAGCTCAGTGACTGGATCCCTTTGGAGCTGTCTGGTGAAATGCTAGATGTAGCAAACAGGTGCCAATTGAATTTGTCACAGTTGTATCAACCTAAATTGAAGATATACTGGAACAGGGAAGGCCAAAAGTCTCTGTGCACATGAACACGTTGTGTGGTTCCTGCATGCCACTCTCAGCATACAGCAAGCTTCTTGGAGATCTAAGGCTCATGTACAAGGAAGCAGACCCAATACATGCTTAATCGAAAGTATGACTCAGAATGAAACCTGCCTATAGCTGTCAAGTCTGCCTTACAGCTAAATGTTATCTAACTACATGTATAACTTCTCCCTTCTCAGAAAAGGAAATGAGGTTGGTTTTGAGGTAGAGGACTCCAGCATGCACATCCAAATGGATGCACCAGCTGGGACGTACATGAGGACAAGAACAGAGTGCAGTCTGCAGAGCCCCATAGTGCATGCACACCTGGGTGGATGGATGGCTCGTTCATCCCATCACTGTCTCCCTGGGCACAGACCATTGGGTAGCAAGGATGCTCCTTTGTTAACCTCTCCCAGTGCCCCTGTGCCTGCAGGAAAGCTGCTCTCAACTCCAGTGCTTTGTGCTGTCGTGTGAGCCCTACTAGATGAGGTAGGGAAAAAACACCTGGTTGTAATTTCAGTTTACCTCTTTGGCTGTTTCTCTGATTTTGGTTTATGTACATGTGGCTGGAGAGGAAGGTCTGTGTTGCAATGTATGTGCACAAGGATAAAAAAAAAAAAAAAGGACATCCTTTTCCAGGGCTGTGATGCAAAGGCTTAATCATGTTTTCGAATAACTTGAGTTACAAACTGATGGGGCATTTAAAATGTTATCTGGTTCCAAACATCAAGTGTTCCAGTTCTGCCTTAAGGGGACATTAGCTGATTGTCAAATCACAATGAGATTCTTATCGCTTTATTTTAATAAACAGTTTTCATAAATGTTAACATTTTAATGGATGATTACATTCATATTTAGCTAGCAGATGCATTCATTTTGATTGATGTTATTTCCATGAGTACCAAAGGAATTAAATAATGATTTGTCACTTATGGTAAAGAGCTGCTCAAATATCTTTTAAATAAACAACTTTATTTGTGGTGTTTGCTCAGATGGCGATGTAGAACAGCAGTGTTGGTGCAGCAGCGAGGATCTGGGATTTGGGGCAGCTGTGGGTGGTGTGTGGGATTGCACCATGCTTTCCCACCTCGCTGCAGTCCATGCAGGAAGGGGAGGCCCCCATCCAACACCCCACACCTGTGGGGAATGGTGAGGAGCAAGGGAAACCTCCTCTCTGTCTTTCAATGGGTTTTATGCTGCTGTCCCCGGTTCTGTGTCACGCTGGAGGGGCCGGCCAAGGTGGGATGGAGACGGGGGTGACCTAACGTGGCACCTGGAGCATCCCTCCTGGCCCTGGTGACCCCAGGGAGCGAGGGGCGGTGGGGCTCGCCCTGGGGTGGGCTGGGTGCCACGCACGGCGGGGCCGGCCACCCTGTGCAGTGCTCTGTCCCCCTCTTGTGGCGAGCGAGCCGGAGACCGAGGGCTGAGGAGCTGCAGGCAGCGAGCAGAGCCGGGGTGCCGCTGCGGGGTGCGGGCAGAGCCGGGGGGCTGTACGGGGCGCCAGCACGGCCGGGCCCTCGGCTCGAGCGCGGAGGTGCTGCGTGTGCTCCTGCAGCTGGAGGGGCCTCTGGTCCCCCTCCTCCCCAGGCGGCCCGCAGCGCTGATGCTCTGTGTGTAATGGGGCTGGGGGTGCTCCCTGCCCTCATCCCCATCCCGTGCTGCCCACCGGGGCCCCCCGTCACCCCTGCCTTCTGCCAAGCCGCGGGCCCTGGCTGTCAACCCCTACCCACCTGGGGCTGCCTTCCCGTAACGAGCAAACGAGGAGCCTCAGAGAAAAATTGAAGGCACCTGTGGCAGGCTCCCACCCCGCACAGGCTGTGGGGCTGGGCTGGGCAGTGCCTTTTGAAGCTTCCCCCTGTGGGGTGTACATACAGACATGGAAAAAGTGGAATTGGGGTTTTACTTTGCCCTGCAGAGCAGTGTGTGGGCCTGGTGGGGCACCTGGGGAAGGACAGGAGTGGTGTGGGAGGGCAGGGGCATGGCCGCTGCTCCTGGCCGTGGAGCTGACTTCAAGAGAAGAAGCCATGAGGAGTTTCATTTGGGCTGAAGATGTACCAAAACCTTACGTGAGGTATGTCAGGGCAGGGTTGCTCGGTTCCTTTCTGCCTGGGAAGTCTTGTCCTTCTGTGATTCTTGCTGCTTCACATGTTTCAAGAGATCTGAAGAAAACCTTTGATGCTGTGTAGACCTTTTGGACCTTGGTTGTTCCTCTCGGTCTGCAGAGTGAGAAGAGAGGTTGTGTGTCTTTAAGAGGCACAATTAAGAGAGAATGTTTTTCTCCATCTTTCCAGAAGTACTTATTAGGTTTGATGGATCAGTTATCTGATCCAGCATGACAGATGGATGCAATGTTTTTGTCTATGACTAAGCCTACAGAGGTTGCATAAATAACTTCATAGTAAATGTTCTGATTTCATTGTGTGTATACATGAAGGTATGTACTTTTTTTTTTTTTTTTAAATACACTGAAAGTCTTTCTGAGGATCCTTTGCCATAAAGTGCTTTGAAACACCCCCCTCTTTTTTGCATCTGTGCCCTTACTTCTCTGCACTGACTGCATGGATTTAGAATAACTCTTGTGGTCAATGAGCTGTCTGAGACTTTCTGAAAGGCAGCTCCAATGGCCAAAACAATTCCAGATTATTGTCTGCAGAGGCTGGCCTCCAGATCCAGGAGAGCCTTTTGTGCCAGTGGTGACGCTTGCTGTCCTAGCTGGCTGGCTTGCGGTGGGAGGGTGACTCATGGATGGCATGTTCCTCTCCCTGGCTGGTGGAGTCTGATAACTGGTATTCAGCTCTCTGGTGTAAATAGCTCTTGTCTGCTGATGGAGCTTGCCTGAGGCAAGTGCATTTGAATATTGTGCTTAAATACCTGAAGTCAGAATGCACCTTTGCACACGCTGCAAATACAGGGAGCTATTTGGTAAGCAATAGTTGTAACCTCCTTTATGTTTGTGGCTTTTTTTTTTTTTTTAATGTAACTGTGGACATGTTAACATCATGCTTTTAAGCATTTGGTTCCTGTCACATATTTCTCTACTATTATACTTGTATTTTGCCCTTTTCTGAGAGTACATTGTGGTGTTTCTGCTGCTTGGTGATCTTATGCACCGTAGGCAGCAGATGGACACGAAGCTATGTGATTCTGAGGACTGGTGTGTACAGAGCAGTAGGGCAACAGGAAATTTCCTGGAATGACCTGGGCTGTTGTTGTCCACTTTAATGAGCAAGCTACTTGCTGAGGCTGCTGCTGAAAGCATCCTACTTTAAAGCATGGTTCATCTCCTACGGATTGCTCCCTCTTTTCATGAGATTGCTGTCAACCTTCAGAATCACCGAAACAATTCTTAATCCACTGAAACTCCTATCTAGTAAGGACAGGCTACACTAGTATGGAAATCACATTTCTGCAAGGTGATGAGTTTCTTAGGGAGCTAAATATCCTTATTGAGAGGTTCCCAGGCTAGTGTCTGGGAGCAATTGCTGCCATTGCCTTCTTTTGTAAGCAAACATCTAAGCTGCTTGGTGGTGAGGTTGATTTTGACTTTGAACTCATTTATCAAGAAATACCAGTTGAAATAAAGATTTTCTAACTGTTTATAAAACAGTTTTCCTGCAAAACCAGTTTCTATACAAACAGTTTTTACATAGATACTTGTCATGTTCGTGTCATAGGGCATCATTAAAGATCTTTACAAGAATCATTAAAAACTCTTGACTGCTCATTTTGAAGGGCTGCATTTAGCCATGAGGAAAGATGGATTTTAATAGCTAATTAGGCTGTCAATATAGGCTGCTTTTTTTATATATTTATTTTTTATTTTTGAATGACTGTTTTCAAAAGCAACCAGTAAGGCTAGATAGAGGAGAAGAGCTATTCTAGGTAGATGTCATGCTGGCAACCCATGATTTCCAGTAGACTTTGATATGTAATGGACTTTCCTGGATGGTGGACAGAGTAAAGCTTATATCCAAGACAGTCAAAATAAGTTGTAAACAGAACCCAAAACTTTTAAAGGAAATCAAATTTAACGGGGGGAAAAAAAAAGACATGGGCCCAGTAGCTATAAACGTCATGGTGAGGATAAAAAGCTGATGCAAGGTGGAAAGTTTGGCTGTGCCATTCTGGCATGCTTTTGAGCCTAGCAGGTGCCATTTTGATCTTGGACTTGTTCTATAAAAACAAACATTATTAAATAAATCCTGACCTATACTTCTGCCATACAAAAATAGTTGCATTGTGGGCTCTCCAGAATGTCCATGTGGCAGATCAATCTATGCCTTGGAGCCATTTCTGATGGAAGGTTTTATAAAAGCCAACTGCAGAACTCTAAACTATTTCCCACACACTTAAGGGGGATTAGCTAATGCATGCTGGTGCATTGCTTCAGTGGTGGAGAACAATGCTGTCATATTGTTGGCAGAGTTAGCCCTGGACTGGAAAATCAGTTGAGCAAGGATATCATTGGTTTCTGGCTCTACCATTGCCCTTGAACAAAGCTTAGTCCTAAGAGAAGGTCAAAAAAGGCCTTGGGCAGCTTGGAGGCACTGAGCTCCAGTTCTCAAAGCCCCTGCTCAGCTTCTGTCTGGTCCCCGAGGTGCTGACATAAAAAGTTTCCTGAATGCACGTACAAACTCTTCCTCGCACTGTTGGGAAATGCCTGCTTTCACCATGCTGAGTAGCTTTGTGCTGAGCCCCAACCTACGGAAGACAAGGTGAAACAATTCCAGTCCTTTTACAAAGACTTACCCAGAACTAGCAGTAATTTAAAGAAAGGTGGTGTGAAAAGAGCTGACCAAAGCATTGTCTTCTGGGAATTGAGTCTTGCACAAACCAGATGGGGAACTGGAAGGAGAGAAATTATCTGTTGATAAGGAACAAATTCAGCCTTGGAAAGTGGTTATATGCCTGCAGAGGATTTATGTGTGGGGTGAGCCAAGAGAAAGGAAAATCAGATGTTTGGAGGGTAGCAGTTGTCAAGGTACTAACAGCAGTAGAAGACTTGAAACGGGCATTAGAGGTGTTCACAGAAAAAAAATCAGTATGAAGACTGGTCCAGCTGACTCAAGCCAGGTTCCTTCCACCTCCTATCATCTGTGATTAACTTAAACTTCAGCTCTGTAGTTTGTCTCGGCTGTTCTTGACATATTTCATGCTGGGAACTCCTCAACTACTGGTGGCCAGAGGTTAACTCAGATGAGAGCTGGCTTCCACTGAAATGTGCCTACTTTCTCAAGACTAGGTTTGTGCTTTTAACAGATGTCTAATTCTCTTTTCCCTCTAGGCCAGGGAGGTTAATTGGAGGAAAGTGACTGTACATCGGGCCCAAGAGCCTCCTACAGAGATACTTGGCACAAATAAATCAGCCTATTTTTGATGAATAACAAGGCCCCAAAGGCTCTAGTTCTTGCTGCCTGCACAAATTGCAGGTATAAATTTCACAGCTGATCACAGGGACTCCAGAATTCAATTAACTCTCTGCTCATTTTAAAAAAAAAAAAAAAAAAAAAAAAAAAAAAAACAGCCCGCCTTTNNNCTCCAAAATTAAATAAAACTTTCCCTCCATTTAAAAAAAAAAAAAAAAAAAAAAAAAAAGAAAAAGCTGCCTGCCTATTTAATTATGAGTGTCACTGATACTACACATGCTGTTCAGGAAAACTCCAATTAATAAAGCATTGCATCATTAATATGAGTGACAGCATGAAGCCTGTGACTCTCTCAGGAGTCTGTGTTGACCCTCTGCAATGACAGACTTGGGATTTATTGGAAAATGGCATCCTTTTCTTCAGGCTTGGGTGATGCTGAGGGAGATCTGAGATTGTCCAGGCTGTACTGGTTGCACTGGTTTGGGTGGTGGTTGGGATGTAACATAGTGCTGGTGACTGATCTAGACTGCCTGATACTTAGGTAACCTTCTGGGGTCTCTGGTTTTGGGGATGGGGGCTGTACAGAGACACACTGGGCAGAAATTTGCAGGGATTAAACTGGGGAAGGCATGGCTAGAACAACACAGCAGTGTTCTCCTAGCACTGCCTTTACCACATTAAAGTGCCTTTCACTGCCAGGAAGGGTGTTAACCAAAGCTGTACAAATAACCACGTCTGTGTAGAACGTTTCATTTTTGAGTGTTCTTGATTTTAAATTTAGCTCAGACTCAAAGAGCTAGCAACAAACAGATACGTTTCATTTTGACTTTCTAAGGTGTCTCTTGTTTTAAGACCCAATTGCTCTGACCCACTCATTCTCTGCCTCTGTTTGTGCTGATCCTTCTTCTCTCTGGATTTCTCTCCTTGCCAGTTGTGTTACTGGGAGTGGTCTCAAATTTTTGCTGCTGCATCTTCCCAGCTGAGGAGGGTGTCTGTGCCAAAGGGCTCTTGCAACAACCGGAAGATCAGCATGATAAACAAAAGGCATTGGCCTTTCTCCCAGACTGTCCCTCCTTCCTTAGTCACTATGTGCAACCCACCAAGATTATAGCCTAGCATTTTCTTTACTCTTTCTTCAGGTGATGTCTAATTTACGCCTTAATTTTCTGTATAATACTGAATTCCTGACTGCTTTCTCTCCACACCATTTTTTTTTTTTTTTTCTGATCAGCTCTATTCCTGACTACAGCAGTCTCCTTTCCAGCAGTGGCAAAAATAATCTTGCTGGTCTAGCCAGAGGCAGATATCACCCCAGGTTAGATGTCATGGTTCTACTGTTGCTCCAGTTCCATGCATCTCCCTGAGATGTTCATGCTAGTCACCAGTGCATTCAGCAAATTTGTGTCCAGATGTTGTTGCAAGAAGCTGCTAGTTGCTTTGGTCACCTCACCTTCTTCTAATCCTCTACCATAAGCTGCTTGCCTTCTCACCCTTCTACATCCTGCTGTTCTCTGTTGTTGGTCAGAGATGCAGCTTTCACTGCCCGTTTGCCACACTTAAGTAGAACTTCTTCACAGGCTGCTTTCAGGGACAGGCTTATCATCCAATAAATGGCAGCATGACCACCTCTCTTGTCCACAGTGTTACCTTAAAACCAAAACCAGAACAGAAGCTCTCCCACTCTCCTGTGTGCCTCTATTTTTGGTACCTCTCTTGCAGCTACTTTGGTGCTAGAACAGGCAGTGGGTGTTCTGTTCAAGTTTATTTTTGCTTGGAGAATGGCTGTGCAAGCCCTAGAGTTGTTTCAAGGGATGTAGTGAGGCCAGCATCTGTGACAGTAGCAAGAGTTCAGATTTAAACTGATGTTTAAGCTGATGCCATCTGCAAATAAGTGGCTGGTATCCTAGGACTGCTCCTGTCATGCTACCTACTTTCATTTCATACTTTTCCTCCCTCCATTACTTCATCTTCAACTGAAATAACCTGTGCCCCAGGCCTGGAGCTACCTGTCTGTCTGGTATTTGTACAGCCTTAGGCTTAACAGAACTCTTATCTAAGGCACGGGGCCTCAGGGCAGTGCTAAAACACAGTCGTTGGGTTAAACATGGTTTGCCCTACCTTCACTGCATGCTGTGAGCTTGTGTTGTCGCTTGTGCTGCCGCCCGACTCACCAAACTACCCCGGGAGATGGGTGAGAAAGCTGTGTTAAGCGACCAACCCACTCGAATCAGCAGGGGTGGTGGTTGCTGCTGCAGCCCTCGCGTGGTGCCATCCGGTTCTGTTGCTCCAGCTGTGCAAGCTCCAGAGCCCACGGGTTCCTACCTCTCTCAGCTCGGACTCAGTGGCTGTAACGCAGTGCTCATCTTGAAGAAACTGGCCGACTTGATGGAGACAGGGGGATAGGATGCTTCCTGTGGAAAAGCTGAGGTTCTTGTTTTCTTCCCCTGTTGTGGGTGTTCACACAACTTGCTTGTTCTCTAACTATTGGCTTTCATCTGCAACACAAGGATAGAGTAAGCCACGTGAACGTGTCAACTTTTAAATTAGTGTGAATAGTGTGTACAGCAGTTGCCAGTGATTAGGAGAGTTGGGTCCAAGTCCTTGTTTTGGCAGAACTGGTGTGTGTAGGCTGTCCTATGGGAGGATAACAGGCTGTTTCTGGCTATGACAAGTCTAGTACCTGTTCAAACTGTTCTGCAGAGTTCTGATCGTTATAAAATGACACTTCGCAATGAAAAAAGCATGTTGTTAGTCTTCCTGACCAGCCGTAGCTATGCATGTAGGTTGTTGCTGTTACTTGTCTTATAAGACTACAAGGCAAAAGCACTCACCTTTCTGCTGTCTGTCATCTTCTGGCTACCTGTGGGAGCCAGGGACAAGTGAAGGTTGTGAGCTGCTTTCATCTTTGCCCCTGGAACAGCAACGCATTAGCTAGCGGAGCCACACTGTTTGTGCAGCCTTCCCACACATCCGTCTTTGTGAAAGCATCACTCATCTGCAGTGAAATTCCTTGTAATGCTGGAGGAAATGCGAGAGTGCAGCTCAATGATATGCAGATAACAGAGCTTCCAGTGAAAGGGTGAAATGCTCCAACAATTCCTGCCTGCAGCTTTCCTGGCTTTGAAACTGGACTCTTGCAAGCCAGCTAAGGTGTTGCCCTCATCCTGATGGCTGACTTCCTACATTGCCCTCCTGGCTCCTTCCAGTTCCCCTCCCTTCTTCCTTCTACAAAACAGCTGCCATGCAGCTGAACACGACACCCACGCTGTCTGCATGTTTTGAGAGTGAGTGGGGTGGAGAGGGGAAGATAAAGGGCTTTTGGTGCTGTCTTGTACCCATGTCATACCCTGGTAAGTTGTGGGTGAAATCTTCGGTGGTACCTGCAGCTGGAGACAAGGTGCTATGCCTTGGCTGGGGCACTGAGTCCTCCCAGAAGACTCTTGGGTGAACCTGAGCTGCCTTTATCCTGCATGCCTTGGCCTCAGGGCAGCTTGTTCACTTTGCAAGATGCAGCTCTTTCATTGGAGTAGCCCAGGGACAGACAGCACTGCTGTTTGCTTTCTCTGAGAGGGAGGAGTGGGGGAAAAAATTATTTGTTTTCTGTGTAACAAGTCTTGGCCTAAGGGGATTCAGGAGTGAACTTTCAGCACTCTGTCCCTTTTAGATGCCAGGGAGGTGCTGGTGCAGGGACTCCCATCTCCCTTTCTTAATTTCATAGTTTTTGTATTGGGTGGGATACCCATCCCAATGCTTTCTCTTCATCCTTTTGTGCCCTTTGAGGATATCTCAACACTAGCAGGGGAAGAGAGCCTCTGGGTGTTCCACCTTTGTGAAACTGCTGTGTACTTGCTTTTTGCACCCCCTGCTAGAAGGCATGTGTGGCCTCTCTGGATCGCAGCCCCATTTGAAAACCCTTCTTGTTCAGTGTGTGGGAACACGTGGCTGAGAGGGAAGCAAGCCCTGCGGCATCCTGGGCTCCAGTGGCTTGTGTTGCTGTGGCAGTCTGTTCTTGGCATGCAATGAAGTATTTAGCATCAGCTTTAAGGGCACAACAGCAGTGCATGCTAGCCAAAGATCAGGTCGTACTCTTCAACAGGCTGGGAGAAGGAGGCACGTATTCCATGCTCATAGGTGCCGTTCCCCTTGGTTTGATGCCATTTACCACTCCAGAGATAATCTGACTACCCATGTGTGCTTGTAACTTGAACTTTCTGTGGAGTGCTATTGACCAAGCTTCACCAGGGCAACTTCAAGGTGACTGCACTTATGAATATAGCTGATAAGAGCTGTATTATAACAGACCAGACTTGAGCAAGTGCTGGAGGCCTGGAATTCTGGTTCAGTTTGGATTAGCTTCAAATTTGGAGGCTTATCTGAACCTGGAGATGGGAATCAAAAGTATGTGAGTGCCAGATTTTCCAGGAGGCTCCTAGAACTTATGCTCCTGTGCCGAGGCTACTCTTAAGGTATTCACTGTTATTTCAGCACTATGCTCCTCTCCTAGCCTGAAATCAGAAGGGAAAGAAGGGCAAAAACAAAAAAGTGACTGAGAGAGTGCGTGGTTGGAGCCTGACTTTTCTGTTCCCTCGGTATCTGCACGCTCAGGGTGTGTATATATTTGTTTTAGGTGAAACAAAACTAACTTGAATACTTTACCCAAACTGCAAAGATTTGTGGCTTGAGTTTTGATGAAGTGTGGTTCAGTTCCCTTTAATATTTCCACAGCTCAGCGATATCTGGTTGCAGCTGGGATCAATAGCAAAGGTACCAAAATAAAGCAGGAGTGGCTCTTTTTGGGCTTTTCCAAGCCTGACACAAAGAAAATAAGAAAGCAAGATGGCCCCTTGTTAACCAGAGTGTTTTCTTACCTCATGGTGCAACAATCTGCCTCCAAAGAATCCAGCGGTTAAAATAACGTGGAGCATCTTTTTTCCTTCCAGCTCTTTCCAGAAGCTCTGAAGATAAACACTGGACTTTATCTGAAATATTAATCTCTGTCTTGGATGCACTGGGGCTTTTGGATAAGTGCTGAGGAAAGGCACGCATTAAGAAGGTCTTCTTCAGACACTGAAATAGCCAGAGAGTTGTACTGCTTTGAAAGAGATGTCACCCCTTGTGGCTCCCAAGGAAGGTACCAGCTCCTAGGGATGTTGCTCATGAGACACCTAAAATAATCGTTATTGGCATCTGATAAATATACATCACTGCACTATTAGAATATTTGTACGGGCTTTTTAATAAGGCAAACAAAACGTTTTAAGAGCCTCAAAAGAAAAGCATCATTTATTTGAGTTAAATTATGATAGCATTCCTTATTGGGTAGGAAGCTGACTTCTTTGTTGTTTCTATTTGGTTTTAGTCCAACGCTTAGAGTTGAAAGGAGCTTTCAGCTTTTTCATTGAGTTTGTCCTGGGCCCTAAGCAGACTTTTCTTCCATTGGCTGTACCTTGACTAACGTTAACCAGAGTGCTGTGTGAGGAAGATGGGTTTGTGTGTAAATTCTCCTTGATGGACTAAATCATTGAAATCTGTCATTTAACTCTCTATTCTGCCAGTTTCTGGAGTGTGCTAAACAGTCCCTAAAGATTGCAAATAAATATCCTGTGTCAGGGCCTTATCTTGAATGAACTCAACTTCTCTCCTTTGCAAGAACTGCATACTGTAGTGTCAGCCTTGGAGGGGATGACAGAAACCAGAATCCAAAATTACCATGGCTTGTGTCTATTTTGAGCCTTTTGCTGTCAGCTGAAGCTGAATTTCCTCCTACTCTAATTAGAAATCTTAGCTGGCTGGAGGATGGGATGGTTTCTCTGGAAGCCTTGGCAGTGCACCTAAATAAGCAGATTTCACATCCTGCATTTTCCCCCTATAGAATCCTATGTTATTTATTGTACTAATATATGGGGGATGGAGGATTAGGGTGTCTCGCCACAGCTGTAGAGGTAGGAAGCTGGGTTTATGCTGAAGATTGGTATTTGCTGGCCTCCTTGCAAGGTGGGTTGCTCAGGCTTGGGACTCAAGAGCTAGTTCAGCATTCTTAGCTACAGAATTTGGAGCAAGTTAGCTTCCTATGTTTGAAATTACTGTTGATATTAAATACACTGATTTAAAAACAGCTTGTAATATGGAGTACAAAGGGTGGTGGGAACCTCTGTATTTCTCCCCACTCTTTTTCTCCAGGCTTCTGATTTAATTTTCAAAGAGGAATGTGAACTTTGACATGCAGAACCAGAAATGCTAGTTCAACACTGGGCAGCTGGGTTTTGCCAAACTTCATTTTTCTAACCCTGAGCCTAGGACTTTGTCCTTTCTTATAGTGGTCTCAGCTTGTATTGCTTTGCCAGTTTAAATATTATGGATGACTTCTCGTGATCCAGGTTAGGTGCTCATGTTCTCAAATTCATTGACCCTTGCAATGTATTGGTTTGGTGGTCATGCATACTTTTTTGTTCTTCCTCTAAAATCTCTCTTTGTAGGTGGAGGCTAATTATGCAACCTTTAATGGTTTGTTAACCTTTAGACCTATCAAAACAATATACTGGATCAAACTGCTTGTACTGTTTAGTTCATGTAAGGCTGTTCATGCACACATCCTGAGATACAGATGTGAAGGTATATCTGGATGCACACAGGAGGTACAGCAAGTTGCTGTAGCTCACTCAACAGCAAAGTCTGAATGAAAACACGTCTTCTGGGTATGATGGTTAGTAGCACCAGACGTGGCAAAGTGAATATCTGGTTAAATTGCATGATAGCTGGCCAGTTACTATGGTGGTGCTGCAAGCATGTTCTTGAAAGCAGGACTTGGCACTGCTTGCTACCACCTCACCACACTGGCTTCATGTACTCTGGTTCTTGGCGCTGAGTTTCTACTACTGGAAATAGGGTAGAATAATGCTGGGCAGCAAATCTTTTATAACCCAGTAGATTTAGGGGGTGGAAAGGTCTTTAAATGGCTGATTTAGCTGGTCTGGAACAGCTATGAAATTCTGCTTGGAGCCAGAGCGGAGTAAATAGACAAGGTGTCCCATTCTCTGCCTTGTTCATTCAGACTTCTGGAAGGGGGGAAGATCAGAATCCTTTCAGACTAAACAAAACTNCCCACACACCAGCTAGGGTATGCAATAATTCACAAAAGCTTTTAGCACTGCCAAAATTGTGCTCTCTGCCCCACTCCCCAAATTCACTTGGCTCCAGCTAGTACAATTTTTTGGCAAAGATAACCCAACTTCACGCTGTGGAGAATATTTGTTTCTTAATAGAACATGGAGCAGAAGTGGAATTGTGCTGGTTGTGTATATTTTGCCTTCTCAAGATTAGCCCCAAGCAATTATCTGACTATGGCCTGTGCCAGAAAAACACAACAGAACAATTTTAGCAGTGCCAACGAAAACTCCAGAATGTGTTGCACTCAAGAGTGTAATTTTAGATTCTGTTTTCAAGTAGTATTTCTGTGACATCATTGACTTTAGGAAAAATAATACCCCAGGGCTTGCTTTACAAACAGGATGGAGCTTTACGATTTGGCAGCTTTTTGTAGGCAGAAAGACAAATGTTCATCACATAAAACCTCTGTGTGACAACAGGCTTTGCTTCCTATTAGAAGTTAAAAGTGATAAGAAAAAAGTTAAAACTGATGTAGAAAGGGAGTTAGTAGGCACTCGTCTGCTGCCCTCAGGGCAGGGAGGTTCAGCTCGCCTCTAGGATAAGCTGAGCTGTGTGAAGATTTGTTCTGGGAGCGAGAGCACTTCTGGTTAAATTCTGCATGTGGAGTTGCCCTGGGCAAGATTTAGGCTTTCAGAAATACAGTCCTTTCCACTTGTGCTGCTTCCGGGTCCGCAGCCATGGCCCAGACTTACTGAACTCGGGTGATAGGATGGGGAGGCTCTGCTTGTCCCCTGAGGAGGCTCCAGCTGCCTCCTGCTGCCACCATTTGGATGCTGCCTCTCTGGTGTCTGCTTGAGGGATTTGGATGCAGTCGTGATGCTCCCAATGTGCCTAGCCCAGAGCTCTAATATCAGGAGATGTTTCCAATTTCTTGGACTAGAAGGGACCCCATGAAGCTGTCAGTCCTTCTTCCCAGCCTGCGTGGGGTCACAAGCACTTGAAAGAGGCTTTGCAGGTTGTTTGGCAGACCTCCGAAGCTGAGGTGCCGAAGTCTCTCCTATTCAAAAACTTTGTTCTTTCTGTTAGAATGGGTTTTCTGCAGTCTAACCCAAACTTCCATTTCTGTATTGTAAGCCTGTCACTTCTGTGTTCTGCACTTCTGCACAGACTGCTGACAAGATAAGGACTTTCCAGCGTGCAGTTGGGCGTTCTGCATTTGACCCTTACTGGGACTTTCCTTTCTTCCCCCACCCATCCTGGTCCTTTCCTTAGCATGAACAGTCCCTGCCTCTGCTTTTTTTTTTTTTTTTTTTTTTTTTTTTTTTTTCCTTTGTGGGTAGATATTTTCAGAAATCTATTGTGATATCTGCACCAGATGCTTCTGGGCAAATCTGAAGCAAATTAAAGGAAAGTTAATGTCTGTATAAACCCTTTTCATTCTAGAAGGCTCTGTAGGCTCAGTGTGGTGCTTTCAGGCATGTGAAACAACTAGTTTCCCTTCAGGAAGAGATTTCCTATAAAAATGGTGTGCTCTGGCTCAAGGGCAAATCATGCTGCAACCTTTCCTTTGCTCTGTGCCCCCCAGCATACACAAGTGGAAAACTGGTCGCATTAACCAGGATGAATCACTTGTGGCTTGAAGGAGAAGTGATGACACCAGCTCTGTCAGCAGCTGGTTGATTCAGCATACTCTCAGGAATTCAACAAGTTCATAAAATCAGTCAGATTACACACAAATTTCTTTCGCAATCAGCTCCAGTGACTCGAGTAGAGTCATTTCCAAGTGCGTGTTGGTGCATCTGGCACAGTGTGGCTCTTCTGTTGCTTGACCACAATCCTGTTTGGCAAGCTCAGGCACAGCAAATATCCTCTGAATGAGTAGGCTCATTGTTTGCTGGAGTGGCCAGACATAGGCATCAGGTTGCCTCTGGGGTTTGTGAACTAATAGCTCTGTTCCAGAAAAACACGTGAAACTCATGCTGATTTCCATGAAAGTGAATAATTTGCTGTGAGCATGAAGAGGGAGGGGCTGTGTCTTCCCCTGAATGTGCACAATGTCCAAAAATCTTGGGCACTGTTGTAATATAAATAACAGATCCTCCTAGTCTCATCAGCTCGTAGACTCCCTTGGGGAACTCTGCATTCTTCTGTAAATATGAGCTTTGTGGGAGAAGTCTGATGCTACATGAGCATGTGAGAATTTCCTTCCCAGTTGGCATGAAAAGGCTATAAATCTGTGGAGGCGCAAGCCCTTCCCCCTTCCCATTCTTATAAAATTAATGGATGTTCAGTTAAGCCAAAACACAGTGGTTTCCCTCAGGCAAAGTTGTCTTCTCTTGCCTTTAAAATAAATAAATAAATAAAAAATTAGCATACAGATAGAAAACCTTGTTTAAATCTATGTTTAATAATGCAATAAGTGTCCAGGGAAAAGGAATTGTATCTTTTGCTCTGCTTTGGGCTTTCAACTTCCTGGGAGTAAAGGTTGAAAAATAAACAAGGGCTAATGTTAATGGAGCTCAACGGTGACCTTGGCCTGTGTCATGATTTGCATGACCCTATACGGTTTGAGTTGTGTGGTGGTGGGAGACTTTCAGACTCTACTTCTGTCAGAGAGATCAGCCACTTCACTTTGTCTGCAGAGCTTGTCTTTCTCCTCATTTTCTACCTCCATATTGTAGAGATATTTTAAAGAGATGGTCACTAAATCCTTAATTCTCCTCTGTGCCTCTAAAACACCTTTGCATAAAGTGGTGGCAAGTGCCAGCATGATAGTGTGGGTTTTTTTTTTTTT
>VXAA01001080.1:201492-213607 GCA_013399115.1 Anseranas semipalmata
TTTTCTCCTAGTCAGATCTACAAGAAGGTCACTGGGCCAGTGGGGGAAACCTAACCATCCAGCCACCTGATCTGCTCCTGCCTGACAATATATAGCTGGGATCATCTCAAAAAACTATCTGTCTCTAATTCTTCCTCCTACTAAATTCTGGAGGAGGAACTACATGCACAATTCTTCCTTTCCACTGTACTTGACTTTATATTTCTTGGAGTCTTAGAAGAAAGCAAAAGACTTATGTCTCACTGGTCAGAAACTGGATGAGGCTTGTAGCCCTTGGAACAACAACAACAACAAAAAAAAGCAGTTTAAGAACAGTTTGGCACACTTGTCAATGATGGCTGTCTCCAGCTTTGGGAGCAATGCAAAGCCTACAAAATGCAACCTTCACTAGTAGCTGAGATGCAAAATCCCTGCAGGCTCATATGGGTATTCAAACGTTAGGTGTTGTGAACCATTTTTTATGCTGTGAGTTTGTGTTTAATATTGCAAGGATTTTTTTTTTTTAAGTCTGCAACAATTTTGTTTATTTTTATTTTTAAATAGACTTTGGAATTTCCAGGTCCAAGTGGATGATGGAAAGTTTCTGTTTACTTTTGGATATGCAAAATAATGCCTTCCAGGGCTTCAAATAATGCTCAATAATTTACAGAAATGTAGAGGTACAAGCAACTTCATAATAGCACTAAAGGCAGCTTTAGGGCAGGGGGGAGCGTGGTCTATGAGGAGATGATTACACCCAGAGGATCGGAGGCACAGCTGCATTGTACGCCTGGTAATGCCCTGGGGATGTGATTATCTCTTGATAACAGAGCTCCCCACATGCCTCACTGCCTGGTGGAAATGTCTTCACAGTGAGCGGGTTCCCCTGGAGTGGATCTCTCTGAGAGTATTTGGGAACCTGAAGCAGCTTTTTGCCTGGATGGTGCCTGAGACGTTTGCCTGATATTGTCAGAACTGGTTTTTGGAAATTCTGAGGCATCTGATGGTTTGCTAAGAGGGAACAAATACTGCCAGCTAGGTGGACAGAGCCTGCAGCTCCAGAATAGGGCTACCTCTAGGCATGGCCCAAGCAAGCAGTTGTTTAGAGTAGCAGGTCAATGAATGGCAAAATGACGGGGACAGGAGAGGTCATGGTCCTGGATCAAAGAAGCTGTTGGCCGGGTGGGAGAACAATGCCATGGGGGGGCTGCCCCATTCTTTTGCCTTCTCCCTTCTCCCCTGCTTGCAACAGGAGAAGCCAGGCTATTGTGCCTGGAGCAAGACAACTGTTTTCTTGTATGGTTGCCCTTGAGCCATCTCAATTCAAAAATCCTCTCTAGGTTCTGTGAATGTGATCATTTTTTCCTCTCTTTCTCTCTCACTAGATTTGATCTACAGCTATTCTAAACTCAGCTTGCTGCTGGAAATAGTTGCTGAGAACAACGTGATATGGCAAGGGTTTCTTCTTCTTTTTTTCTCTCTGCCTTAACCTTCTGTACCCTGCTATTGATAGAGTTTTGATGTGTTTGACTGGGAGTATGGGATTCCTCACCTTGAGGCACCAGTCCTGCTGGATCCCAAATGCGCTAATGCTCATTTACAGCAACATCAACTGGCACATTGCAACTGAGCTTTGATCCTACAGCAAGGGCTTATCTGCTAAATGACTGCAAGGGTGTTAGTGTCCCTAAGGGTTGGGCTCAGCATATGTTTGCACAGGGAAAGGGCAGATATCTGAAAGTGCTTTCAGCATTTTCTTGGATAGGTTATGGAGGGAGACAATGTTATGTATTGCTTTCGGAAGAAAAAAACAACCATCCAAACCCCGGTTTATAACCCAAGGTTCTCTGAGCCTGTTGCACATTCCCTTTTTAGAGAGTTCTGCTTTCTCAATCCTGGGAGAGGAAGCAAGAGGTAAATCTGTCTGCCTAATTTTTCTTTTTTGTCATCCTCTTGCAGTGAACTTTTG
The DNA here is from genome assembly GCA_013399115.1 of Anseranas semipalmata. Taxonomy (NCBI): domain Eukaryota; kingdom Metazoa; phylum Chordata; class Aves; order Anseriformes; family Anseranatidae; genus Anseranas; species Anseranas semipalmata. The sequence goes on from VXAA01001080.1 coordinate 203,441, forward strand.
CTCTAGCCTGCAGACAGAGGGAAGAGCTGGGTGGGTGGTGATGAAACAATCATCACTTAAAACTATTTGCTGATAATGAGTCACTCTTCAAGGAGTCCCAATCTGTTCTCCCTTCTGTCAAATACTCGGAGAACAGCAAGTCTGCTTGCTTTGCTGCAGAATTCTTTCTGAAGGATGGATTCTAGCAGGAGGAATTGATGAGAAAGAGGGAAGAATGAATGTGTTTGTGGAGGGAATTAATCAAGAGGTGCCTCTGTGCCAAACCCGAGTATGAACCTCCTGGTAGCTCGGATGAGGAGCTGCAAGAGTTATCTTCAGTCTATAGGCTGCATGTTCTGTGGCTGGTGTGAGTCTTGCTGAATCTTCATTGCCTTTATGCCTCAGCTGAAAGTGGTGTCTAATGCAAAATGTTTAGGCTGGGTGGTGAGACATAGGGCTTTCCCCCAAGGTGGAGTGGTATCAAATCTTCCCAAAAGATAAAGTAACCTCTTCATTCACCACCAAACTGCTCTGATATAGAGCCTGGTAGGGAAGAACATTAAGGGTGAGTTGTTCTGTACGTTGTCTTTTACAGTGATGCTCCAAGCCTGACCTGTAGAGATGCACAGTAGTGTCAGTATTCCCAGCAAAAAGTAAAATAAGGCTTGCATGATACCAACAGGCAGCTATGCTTTGCCTTCTCCTGCAGTTCCAATTGCAACGATTTATAGTCAATATCTTGATAAATGCCATCTGGTGTGTTAAGTGCTGTCTGGCTTGTGCTGTGCTAGGATGGCTCTGATATCCTCCCTGATATGATTCCTGCAGTAATAGACCAGTCCTGTATATTTCAATGCAAAGTCAATTTTCTTGTAACAAGGTTTAATGGGAAGCTTATAGGAGTATTGATAACAGAATGCAATAGATACATGTCTTCAGAGTTAATATACTGTAAGACATCAGAGCATACACCGCATGTTTATCACTGTCAAGTTCAATTAAGATTTTAATTATAAATAAAAAGAAGTGGTCATTCAAGCACAGGAAAGTAGGTGCAAGGGAAGGGCTGAAAATAGGTGCTGGGGCAGACATGGGACACAAAAGACCCAAAATCAAAAAGAGAATTTGGAGGTTGGCATTTTGTTCCAAGAATCATGTGGACCTCTGCAATAAACTCAGAGGTGTGTGTGTGGTAGCCTCTCAAGGGAGCTGGGGGCTGGCAGTGAAGTGGACCTGTGTCATGTGCCAAAATAACCTGGAGGAGGTCTGGGGCATCCTTCTGACGTGTGAATGCAGCTTTGCTAGTGTCAGTGATACACTGCTGTCCATCTGCCCCGTCACAAACCCGGTGAAACCTTCCATCAGCTATTGCTGCCTTTCAGATTATCCTGATTGTGCTCTACTGCTTCAAACACAATAATCCTTCTTGCAGATCAGCTGGACGGTAATCCTCCCTTACAAGTGAGAGCACAATGGGCCTCTGCCGTCAGACATGATGTAATCCTGCTGCATCAGATAGAGCATTTTTCCTACATCATGTGAAATACTCTCCTCTGTCTTCTTGCACCAGACTGCAGCCCCTCTCTGTAGGGTGACTTCCACGTCCATGGAATGTGATTCTTCTCTAGGCTCAAAGCAATAAAACCTCTTTCTTCCTTGGTGTGCTCTGCTATAATGTGTGTCCCTAGAAATGGTAGCAATGGGTAAAGGGGAATCTCTACATTGTATGTGATGTGCTCTTTGGAGTAGAGGCCCTTTCTGTTCTGCTTGTGCAAGACTTAGCAATTTTGGTGATAAGAAACCTTGGGTGTTACTTGAATATAAAAAATAGCTGACTGCAGTCCCTCTTCCTTGTAATTCTCTACAGAGACTGACGTCTCTGTTCTGCACAGGCCATTTAAATGTTGTGAAGCCTGTCTCTGAGCTGTGCTGGAGACAGGTGCTGCAGTCTTACACTAGGCGCTGTGCGAATCATTGGCTGTGTGGTGTCAAACAGCTGCCAGCTCTCCCAGCTGCACCCTGTTCTCCTCCTGGTAGCTCAGGTGTGTTTGCCCTGTCTTGCACAGACTGTTGTTTTATAATCCTTCTGCTGCGGATGATACAGGAGAGCTGTCTTTGCATATATGTTCTCCATAACCTTTCTCTAATCCTTCTTGTGGGTCCTGAACGCTGTAAATCCTCTTCTCTTTAAGTACAGGCTCTGCTGGTTTCTTGGTTGGGGAGGGGAGATGAGCGAGATGCTGTCATGTGGAAGGAAAGCATGTATCCTATCGCTCTCCTAATCCTCTAGTCTGTTAGAAAGCAGCTACACATCCTGCCTGATTGAATACCTGCCTTGTAATTCAATCTAGGGGTTCCGCTGCCATTCATAAATAGATTACACTGCTCTGCTGCGGCGTGCTGTGAGGCAGGCTGCTTGATTGAATGGTGGGTTGGTGTATTCCACCAGGCAATACAGGAAGATTTTTTTCTTCTCTCTGCCCCTGTTATAGGGAACTGGAGGAACTGAGCAAGAAGCTAGTTGGGGTGTTGGAGAGCAGGGGCTGCCTTGTTGGCTTTTGGAGATGCATCCCCAAATATTCCTGTGGCTCAGAGCCACATAATGCATCAAGAGCTGGGCAGACAGAGTGCCCAGGGTAGGTGGCAGGTGACAAACAACAGTGGTTGCTCAGAGATGCCACAGCCCCATTGTGACAGTGGGTTAGTGTGGCTTTATTGCAGCTACATCCATGGCATCAGAGCAGCTGGTGACCTGACAGCCGCCGAGTCAGCACCTCCTTCCTGCTATGGCTTGCGAGCTGTGCAAGGCTGCAAGGGAGCTCCTGTTGCAGAGGAACGTGGTGGTCCTTCTAACGGTAGTTGCATTTAGGGTACGCTGCTAGGAGTCTAGATGTTGGTCATGAGATGGGTGCTGTCTCTGTTTTTAATTTGTCCTCTTAAGTAGATGTTTGACTTGTACAGTACTGACCTTCTGCTTCTACAGAAATGACTGCGCAATGAAACATTGCTCGTCTCTTGTGCTTTTCATGTCTTTAGGATCCAGTGCAGTATCTGTCAGCCCTGACCGGCACTTTCTCAGTAACATCAGCACAAGTTTTCTGGGCTCAGTGGGGCAGAGGATGATGAACATGGGTTTCTCGTATTTGGAAGACCTTGTCTTCAGATAGCAAGCACTCTGCCAGTAAGGACTGAGATAAAATGATCCGTACTTGCAAAGTGCGTGTCTGTCTGTCTAGTCTGAGAATGAGACTGAAGTCCAGAGCTGGTAGGAAATAATCACGTTGTTTAAAAACAAAACAAAAACAAACAAGCCAAAGCAACATATTTTTTATTATTTTTATTATTTTTATTATTTTTATTATTTTTATTATTTTTATTATTTTTATTTTTTGCCAGGATCAGAACCATGAGGTGGTTCGCTTGTATGCTTCTCACTCATTTTGAGGACCTCAAGCTGTTCTAGGCTCAAGGCTCAATGGAGGTGGGGGACTGAACAGGGGAAGCTGGTAGTACAGTGCTTCAGTGCTTGATTCCATGTTCATTCCTTCTGGTCGTGAAGTGGGTGATGCTCTTTTCCCGAGGAGAAGCTTGGTGGCTCCTTCTTAGGAAAAGTCTACCTAGGCACACTTTTGAGTAGAGTGAACTGATCTTGCTGCGGTGATGTTTTTCCCTGCTCTCTTTATGTTCATTAAATGCTATATATTCACATGGAGGCTCTAAAATAAATCATTGTTGCAGAAGTACCTTTTAAAACTTGTCAGCTGTGGGTTTTTTCCCCAGTACCTTTGCCTCTTAGGACTATAAATGGCTTCCTAAAGCAGGGGAAAACCATTATTAATTACACTGCCTAATGAACTCATTTGGCTTTTTGCCCAGCTTCCAAAAACAGCACTAGCACCAGGCTGGATACTGTTGTCTCACTGTAATTATGTTTATATGGAAAGTTAATTTTTGTTTTCATAAATTGATTTGAGGCTTCTGGAAGCTATTTGGAGATAATTAACTTTGCCCACACAGACCTATATAAGGGCATTTGTTTACAAGGTAGTGCTTGGTGCTGGAGCATGGAGGTATGTTCCTGGGTTCATCTGGAACTATTCAGTTAGCAGCTCTGGGCAGCTGTTTCCAGATTCCTTCTTTGTAGACAGCAATAGCAAGCAAACAACAGAGCCTTGGGATTTTGCAGACTGGTAACAACCCTCTGGGAGGACCCGCAGTCCCTAGCCGCAGGCCAAATGAGCTGCAATCCAAATAATTCAAATACTGCCAAAGTTAGTGCTAGAATCACAAACTCCCTTGATGTGAACAATAAATGTGACAGTCCCAAATGGAAAAGGCCTGCAAGGACATGAGACCAGGCCTCTGCAAATAAGTAGCTGTTGCAGCAAAAGCATTTCCCATTCATCTTTCATAAAGGTGGGGATGGAGAACAAGCAGCAGAAACGCAAGGTGATTTAATGGAACCTTCACGAGCAGGACATACGATGCAATATTGCAGAGCTGACTTATTTGTTCAGTCATAGGCATGCATCTTTGGGTTCTTGGCCACTGCACTGAACTCTGCTTTCAAAACAATTCATAAATGAGCTAATTAATTATGCACGGCGATCCTTTAGAGAAATGTGTAATAACCTTGGGATGCAGAGCCCTGCTCCCAACACATAGCTACTGAAGAACGATGGGGGAAGAAAAAGCGAGGTCTCTTTGGCAGCTCTACGCCTGTTTGGGAGCTCTTGTCTGACCTCTTAAAATGTAGGGGAATCCATGAGGCACTCTGGGTCACCTCTAATCAAAAAGCAGCAGAGGGCCTGGTTGAGTGAAGCAGCTTGTGTAGGTCAGTGACCATGGTGCTGGTTTTTAAAGCTACAGAGTTCCTGTTTCAGTGCACAGTGGGATTTTTTAATTTAAATTAAAAATAAAAATTCCCTGAAGTCCTGAAGAGGTACTAATTCTTTACTGCACACTTCAAAACCATGGACAAAGATGCATCAGAAGGCCTTCAGGCTAGATTGCCATAAAATGTGTTTCTGCTTTTGCTGGGGAGGTAGAAAAAAAAATTAAATAAAATGCTAATGGTATTTAAAGTTGATAGTTTTGGGTCTATGAGCGATCCTGTCTGTTCTCATCTGTCTTGCTTGTAACAAAGAATGAGTTTTCCCAGCCCTTGCAGAATACCAGTGTCCATCCTGCAGCCAGACTGCCAGCAAACTCATAAATTCCAGTTTTGCCTATTGAGTCTTTATGTTCCTGTCTCTTGAGCAAATCCCCAGGGTCAGTGTTTTGCAAGTTTTATCTAGTGCTTCAGTCAGGATCAGGAGACTTGTACAGATTGAAGGTCAGCATGCTGGAACAACAGCCCTGGATGAGATCAGAAGAGAAGGAACTTCCAGAAGATGCTTGTGGTGTTTTGTCTGCAAATCACATTGCTGTCAAAGAAGAGGCAAAGTGAAGTGTTAGCAGAGAGGTTGCAGGTTTCCAGAGTTTGATCATCTTCTTCCCTTTCCCCCCATTCCCATTTTATGCAGAAGCAGGGTTATATGTTTCATTCCTGCATTGCTACTGCACTTGCTGGCAGGGGTCTCCTCAGTGGCTTGGGGTCCAGCTACTTTTCATTGATTTCTGGGATTCTGAGAAAGAGGGCTGTATTTATACAGGGGTAACTTACCCTTTCCCTCTTATTAATTGGTGTTCAGAGATGTCCGGGAAGTAAAGATGTAATAGGAGGACTGGATGAGTGTTGGGTTTTTGGATTGTGTGGGAGAATGAACCACAACCTAGTGTGAACTGAAGGGGGTTAACGCTGCTTTCAGTGAAGCTTGCAGTTGGGAGAGCTTTTAGCACCCTAGGCACTAAGGTGCTAATCCTTAACTGTAAGTTAAATGCCATGTTAGGGTCCTGTGCAAACTTGGACAGAAATTCAGCTGGAGATGTAACCCAGCGGTGAGCACCGCGGTGTGCTGGCTCCCCAGGGCTCTGCTGGCTTTCCTGCCCTCCGGGAGGGGGAGGCTGGCTGTGCAGCCAGACATGTCTGCAGATCCTTCCCAGAGCTAAATTCCAGTTTGCAACACAGGCACTCGAATGTCTGCAGGTTTTCCTATTTTTGGCGGATGTCAGCTGTGAGACTGTGGTGTGGGCTAAGCCACCCCTGCTCACGCCAGTGTGTCTTGGTACAGAGCACCAAGGGGTGCTAGGAGGCAGTCCTGGGGGCTCGCCTGGGGGGCCTGCAAGGTAAGGTAGCCGCAGTGAATGATAGCGCCTGAGGCAAACCAGCCTGTTTCAGGGGCTCCTGGGGTCGGATCGGTGGGTTAGTGCCCTCTGCTCCTGCTGCTTGTGGGTACGGGGACTGGCAGTGGTTGTCCTGTCTGTCACCTCCGGATGGGCCATCTTGTGTCACCTTGTGAATGTATGCCCAGACAGCGCTGTGTGAGGTGCTTAACTGATGGGGTATTTGTCCACCTAGCCAGACAAAACCCCACAGTGGATGTGATGGTGTTTATGGACCTGTAGTTATACATCTGATGCATGGCACTTGGTGATCAGGCAGCTTTGTTTATGCTGTTTGTTGCTTTGCTTGCTCAGTATTTGAGCAGAACAGGTATTCAGGTACCTCCTCACCCTGCACAAGCACTTCTGTTGACTAGCACAGAACTACTTGTGTGTGTTTAGTGAGCTGGACTGGGGCCTAGGCATCCCCTCTCCTTTTCTGTGGCAGAAAGTAGCTTTCAGATTTTGCTGACAGCTATCGCAGAGAAACTCCTATAGTGTTGGCTGTCTAATCCTGCCCTTTGGGCCAGCCCTCTTCTCAGATTCTGTCCTGAGATTAACCTGCACCACCAGAGGCATTGTAATTCAAGGCTGTAAATGAGGGCAGCATCTGAAGTGGAACTTCCTCTAGGATACCCATGATCTGGACACCAGGCAGTAAAATGGGTTGAGCATACACGTGCACCGAAGACTTAAAGCAGTAATGTTGGAACAAAAACCCTGGAAGCGGCTGTTTCTCAGGCAGGGAGGAAGAATGGTGAATCTGAATGGCTGTTCCTTCTTCCTCCATCTGCCGAGCTCTCCCAGATGATAGGTGAAGGGTTTAACCTTCATCTCCCCAGTTATTTGCCTCCGTATTCCACAGAGGCTGTTTATTGTGCACAACAGGCTTCTCCATAGCTGTGTTCCCATGCCAACCATTCTGCAATATGGTGTACACGCTCAGTGAAACAAAGCAGCTTTAATCCTCAACCTTTGGATGTCTTCTGCCCATCGGGGCCAAGCCTCCGACGAGGAACCCTGCTGCTTACAAAGTAGAGCTCCAGGTTCCAGTTAATTGGTCCCAGTCATTAAGGGAAATTCAGTTTTTGTCCACTGGGACTGTGAAGGGAGTGGGTTTTTTAATAGCAAATATCTACAGTGTGTATTGGTTGTCCTCAGTGTTTTTTTTTTTTTTCCTTTTTTAAAGAAGCAAAGCAAACTTTTAGCAGAGAAGAAACGCTTCTAATTACTTGCCTTTGGCAGAATGGCTGCCCTGCTCTTTAGAAGCTGTATTTATCTCCTGTAAGAACCAGCTCATTAGCTCTATTGCTCACACAGCTAATCAACAACATAATTAATAATTATTTATATGGCACCCATGGCAGAGGGCTTTGGATCGCATAACAAAACATCGTTTCCTTATGATCACTCTGATCACTCAAGCACATCTAATAGTCTCTTTAGAGCCCCCACCCCCCACCCCAGCCTGTTCTTGACGTTCTCTGGCCTTTCAGTCCAGTTTCTAAAGCTTGGCACAGGTTCTCAGTTAACTTTCCACCAAGCATCTCCCTCTTCTCTTTTAGAAACCTCTCTGAAGTCCCACTTGCCCCACAGAGAACTTCAAGGGCCAGAAATCTGGCACTGTACAGGGTGACCTCAGGTAGGCATGAGCTGCAAAAGCTCCTGCAACTTCAAATGCATCCACGGTCAGCGTGTGCTGTGCCTCCCCCTGCACAGCCTCCGTGCTTCTGCCCAGCTGTGTGACGTGGTGGAACTGTGGTCTTCGTGCATATGATCATGGCCAGCATGCCTGTGAGTGCCCCAGGTCAACTGAGTATTGGTGTGGGCCGGAGCAAATGAGCCTCATCCCATGGCTGGCACTACAAAGCTGTGGAGAGCTTCTTCGGAAGCTTTGTGTAGTAAAGTTGCTCTGAGGTGAACACCCAGGGAAACCTGATGTGAAGAAAGGTGAAGGGGCTCACTGGGAGATGGGGAGGAGGAGAACATGACCTCGGGTAGGGTCCCAGCATTTGGGTGTTCTCAAGGTGCTCCTCATGTCACAGAGACTCATTTCTTACAGAATTATTTTTGGAGAGCATGTCAGGTGTCAAAATGCATTTGGGAAAAATCTGAAAATGTGTTTTGGATGGCCAGTGAGAAGGAGAGGATGGAGAAGCTAGTGTCTGATTAGAGACATTTCTCCTGTGCTCTAGAAAGGGCACGCTTGCACAGAGGTAGTGGATGTGTCTTAATATTATTACCAAAAGTATGAGGTCCTAAAGCAGGCTTTTATTGGTGCATGATGTTGCCTTCTGCCAGAAGTGAGATAGGTGTGTCCTGCTGAGTGCACCTGCCTGCTGTGCGAAGGCCACTATTGCATGTCTCAGTGCCTTGGAATTAGGAACCAAATGTGACTTAACATATCTGCAAACCTCAGCATGAGGCTTGGAAGCAGCTTTTGCTGGCACCACGTGTTGCTAAGCAGATGGGCTTCTGCGTTTGTACCCGATGAAGTTTTTCAGAGAGGGTGGCTTTGGTGTGGCATTTCAGTAATTGTTGCCAGCACAGAAGAAACAGAAGGAGAAGCATCTCCAGTTCTTTACCACCTGCTTCTCCGCCCTCCTCATGCCCCCATCCGACATGTAAGCGAGTACTTGCACACAAACTGCATTGATGGGGGAGTGGAGGGGAGTGGGGATAAAATCAGGTTTGCTGCAGGTTGCAACAGGTAAAATTCTGGTGTGGGAAAATAATGGTGGAAAAATCTTAACTGAATGTGCTAAAACTGTAAGGGGGCAGAGGCTGCTGTGTCACTATAGGGGAAAGTTGAAGAACACAAGGTCCATAAAGGAGACGGAATGTAGATGGTTCGAGTGTGATTTGCTAAAGCATTTCATGTTCATTTCATGTTCCCTTCCTCTATAGGCAGGTAAGAGCCAGCACTGTGTACCTGGCTGGCAGTACTGCTGGACGTGCCATTCTGTCCTTGCCTGCGGAGGCAGGCGCTGCAGAGAGCTGGGCAGTTGTGTGTTGCATTTTCCTCCTTTGGTAGGCTGCTTGGCTTGACCTGAGGAAGGTGATGGGTCTTCCAGCATGTTTTTTGAAAAGAGCCAAATGCATGTGACACAGGACGAGGGTTCAGTCTGCTGCTGTTTTAAATTCTATGAATACATGAACCAAATTGCATCTAACTTAAACAGGAACAAAAAACATTTTTGAAGGTCGCACCCTAAGGCTTGAATAGAAAGTTCTTGTAATTAAGGTCTGAAACCCTGATGCTGGTTCTGCCTTTTTATTTACTGATACTGACTTCTACACTTCAGCTGTTGCTAAACGTAAGTGGCTGCTCTTTGGTTAAATACAGGGGGTCCATTTGGCCTCTGATAGAGCAGTGAGGCTGTAATGCTTTTTGCGCTGTCCTTTCATCTTTGGAATGCAAGAGTTGAGACAGGAGGAACACTTAGGAGTTAAAATAAGAAAATCACCCAAAAGGTTTTAGGAATTTGGTCTTTGCCCCCATCAAGTTCTCACCTCCTTAGTACTTGTGGCTCTTCCTTCTTTGTTAAAGGCATTATTCCCCCTGAAAAACACAGTTTGACAGATTGCCCAGGCCTCATTGGCAAATCTGATACATGTTGACTCATTTCTCCTGGTTCAGGTGAGTGATCCATCTCTCTTATCCATTGATTTTTCTGTCCTTCTGTTTTGAGATTTATGGAACTAGATGTATCAAGGAGCAAATGCTGTTTCCAACCCCTCGAAAGACTAAAGCAGTTAGTATTATGTGGTTTTGGCACCCTCTTCTCCCTGCCTCCATGCCTCTCTCCCACCCCTCAAAAAGGAAAAAGTAGACCGTTAGGCTTTAAAAGCTGATTACATACAAAAACAGAATTCATCATCTCCAAGAGAGTCTACATATCAAAACTAGAGTGTGTGATTGTT